>BMAC01000041.1:1337321-1350295 GCA_014905375.1 Phtheirospermum japonicum
AATTTAATATAGACTAGAGCCATCTTACCTACCTCCAAATGCTTGTTAATGAGTTTCCGATCGTGGCGGGTTTTCGTCATCTTCTTTTGCCTCCATGCGTCATCATAAGACTCGTTTCTTATTTCCTCAAGCTCAGTCAACTCCAGCTTCCTATACTCGCCCGCCACATCGAAGTTAATGTTTAACTTGCGAATGGCCCAACTAGCTTGGTGCTCTAACTCAACGGGCAAATGACACGCCTTGTCATAGACGAGTCAAAAAGGACTCATACCAAGCACTGTCTTATAAACTGTTCGATAGGCCCACAGTGCGTCGACAAGTTTAACTGCCCAATCCTTTCGATTTGGTCCGATTGTTTTCTCGAGGATAGCCTTTAGCTGACGATTGCTCGTTTCGACTTGTCCAGACATTTGAGGGTGGTAGGGTGTAGCTACTTTGTGTCGAACCCCATATTTTGTCATCAGCCTTGCAAATGCTCGGTAGCAAAAGTGGCTTCCTCCATCACTTATAATTGATTTCGGCACTCCAAATCTACTAAATATATTTTCTTGGAAGAATTTAAGAACGACTTCCGCATTAGCTCTTCGAGAGGGGATCGCTTCCACCCATTTGGATACATAGTCGACACCGACCAGAATATACTCGAAATCTCCACTTTTAGGAAAAGGCCCCATAAAATCTATTCCCCATACATCGAAAATCTCTACCACTTGGTTAGGTACTTGCGGCATTTCGTCTCGCCTTTCTATGTTGCCGGTTCGTTGGCAGTTGTCGCACGTTTTGCAATACTCGAATGCATCGGCAAAAAGACTTGGCCAATAGAATCCAGTTTGTAACACCTTAAATGCCATCTTTTGAGCTCCAAAATGCCCTCCATGGTCATGGAGAAATTGCAGAATGCTCCCCATTTCATCGTTTGGAATGCACATTCTGTTAAGTCTATCCTTACAGCATTTGAACACATAGGGGTCATCCCAGAAGTAATCCCTGCATTTACTAAAAAATCTCTTCCGTTCTTGGTAGGATAAATGGTTAGGTATAATTTTGCAAGTAAGATAATTCACAATATCAGCATACCAAGGAGTAATTAATTTCTCAAGATTAAAAATATGCTCATAAGGGAATAGATCGTTAATCATAAATTTCTCGCCCTCGTTCTCCTCAATTATCATTCTAGACAAATGATCAGCTACAACATTTTCACAACCTCGTCTATCTTTAGTTTCCACATCAAATTCTTGCAGCAATAAAATCCACCTAATGAGACGTGGTTTACTTTGGGGTTTAGAAAATAAATGACGCAGTGCAGCATGATCTTTATGTACAATTACTTTGGCTCCAACTATATACGATCTAAATTTATCAAGCGAAAATACAACTGTCAATAATTCTTTTTTAGTCGTGGTGTAATTACGTTGGGCATTGTTTAGCATATAACTAGCATAATAAATAACCCTAAGCAATTTATCCACACGTTGTCCTAAAACGGACCCCACCGCCTCATTAGAGGCATCGCACATAATTTCAAAGGGTAAGGTCCAATCAGGAGCAACAACTACAGGGGCAGAAGTAAGACTCTCTTTTAGCTCATTAAACGCGTTCATACATTCTTCATTAAAAAAGAAAGGAGTATCTAAAGTCAACAATTTGCAAAGTGGACGACTTATTTTTGAGTTTTTTTTTGATAAAACGTCTATAAAAACCTGCATGACCAAAAAACTCCTAATTCTCTTAACATCTCGAGGGGGGTGGGGGAGGGTTTCAATTACATCAATTTTTGCTTTATCAACCTCCAACCCCTTTTTAGAAACAACATGACCTAGAACACTGCCACTTTTTACCATAAAATGGGATTTCTCCCAACTCAAAGTTAGATTCTTCTCAATGCAACGTTCTAAAACTCTATACAAATTAGATAAATAATTTTCAAAAGATGACCCAAAAATCGAGAAATTATCCATGAATACCTCAAGAAAATCATCAATAAAATCACTAAAAAGTGAGAGCATGCACCTTTGAAAAGTCGCTGGTGCGTTGCACAAACCGAAGGGCATTCTTCGAAAGGCAAACGTGCCAAAAGGGCATGTGAACGTTGTCTTGCTTTGATCTCCCCGGCAACGACGCCATTTTTGATTCAAGCTTTTTGCGTATGCCTACTTATAAATATTTGTAAGAAATTCAATAGCTTGCCCGCAAGAGAACGGGGTCGCGTGTAGGTCGGCAAAGTTAACTCAAGTCGTCTCTCGAGTAACATACAATCAGAATCTCAAATAGTTTGTTCAATCACAAGTTACACGAAATACTTATACAAATTGGGGGGGGGGGGGTTCTGCCCCTGTAGTTGTTGCTCCTGATTGGACCTGGGTTGATTGTTTTGATTATTTAAGGAATTGAAACGCATGAGCATTAATTAAAACTATGTAACCTAATTTAGCAACTAGAACATGTAATTCCGAGAAATAAAACTAAGAAATCAAATAAGATTAACTAGGAAAAACCGAAAGAGCAATTATCCAAAGCATAGAATGAACGAGATGAATTATCTAAGCGTGAACGATAACCAAACATCAATTAAATTAAGATTACGAATCAGAAGAACAATAGTTTCTAGGGTTTGAATCATAAAATTATTCAATAATCGAAAAATGTCTACTTAGTTGCATAAATTAAACTAAGAAAGCAAATAAAGAGTTTAGAATACTTATTTAAACTAGGAATTGTAGTAAAATCTCCAGCTAGTCCGGAGAGGTTGCGCGAATCTTGGCCGAGAATCAAATCATGAACTAACGGGTTGTACTCGGAATTTGTGACTCTTGATTCTTCGATCTCGATCCTCGACGTTGTTATGGAACGTAAGGTGCGTTGTTTAAGAGATGAAGGAGCGTAAGTAGGGTCGTAGTGGTGTATTGTGTGTGTTTGGGACGGACTTGGAGAAGGGCTTTTATAGTTTTCCCTTGGCTTGGAGCATAAGAAACCCTAAAATCCATTTTTGGGCCGTCGCGTCGACTGCGCGTTGATCGACGCGAACAAGAGCTCGGCGTCGATGCGTCCGGTGTGCTTGCGTCGACTGGGCAGAGGCGTCGACCGACGCGGTCATGAATCAACGCTACAGAGAGTTACGTCAACTTGTGCATCGACGGACGCACCTTGGATTGAAGCTTCTAAGAGTTACGTCGACTTGACGTCGACATGGTGTCGATCGACGCGGGCATGTATTGCGTCGACGCCTGCGTTGACCGACGCAACTTCGCTGCTCATCTCATTCTCTCGATCTTTCTGCTACTCTTTCATCGGAAAGCTCGATATTTGCTTCTTGATCATCATACTTCATTTTTTACGTGCTGAACTCTTCCGGTTACTTAGCTATAAAGTGAAAAACCATAAATAATCACTTATTTGCATTAATTACGATCAAAATACGGTAAAATAATCCATAAGTATAAAAATACGGAATTAAACTTAAACTATCCAACTTATACAAAAAATAATAGAAAAACGAACTAAAATGCTAATAAAAATAAGGACAAATATGTGCTAATCATTGCCAACGGCCAGACCGCCACCCCGTTTTCGATCGCCGATGATAGGCCGCCGTTTAGACCGCCCGCCTAGCCATCAGGCCCAACCAGAGAAGCATCTGCCACCAGCGGCGTCGGCTAGGCGCAAGAAAGCGGCAGAGAGGGACGTTTTCAAGTTTTCCCAATTTCCAGTTTTCAATTTTTTTTAATTAATAATTTAATCAAATTAAACTGAAAACAAAATTGATTAATTGTGGTAAGGTTATTTTAGTCTTTTCATTTATGATTATTTTTATTTAAAATATTTTGGGGTCAACTAATAATATCTTGAGGTGCGTATATCCGCACCTTTTTTTTTTTTTTGACAAGTTGAGAAGAATTTTAAGCAAAATAAATAAATAAGAAAGGGTAATTATTTTTTGTCCCATACTATTTAAATTTTTACAGTTTACTATACGAACTTTTGTTTCGACAAAACCGCCATCTGAACTATGCGCGAATTGCATTTTACCCCCTACACCACTTTTTTGTGGTTTTGTAATAAAAATCGGGATGATGTGGGCACTACCCGATTGCGCCACATCATCCGGTTTTGATCACAAAACCACAAAAAAAAAAAAATAGTGCATGGGATAAAATGCAATTCGCGTATAGTTTAGATGGTGGTTTATTGAAAAAAAAAAATCTGTATGGTAAATTGTAAAAATTGAAATAGTACGGAGCAAAAAGTTTTTTTCCAAGTTAGAAATGACCTGTAAAATGCCTTTCCAGCGAATCAAATTAGATGCCCACTGAAATGCCCTCAATTGTCTGTCAATTCCAGTTTGAACTCGTTACAGAGAAATCATAAAAAATTGCTCCTCGGAATCATGCAAATAAAATTCTAATTACCATGTAGAGAGTTTTGGCTATTGCCAAGAACCCAATACCAAAATGTTCTCATCCGTTTTCGTCTGACCGATTCTTCAAAGAAATTCAAATCTCACGTGGCCAGACCCAGATCAATGCATTGCCTGAATAGAACTTGCCCTGCTTTTACATATCTCACCCGAAGATGGCTCACCTGCCGCCACTCTTGCTCGCAATTGTTTGTTGGAGGTCTTTCTCTCTCTCTCTCTTCACAAAACTGTAGGTTAAATTGATTATTCATTAGTCTCCATCGTGGTTCCTTACCTGTTCGACAAAATGCTCCAAAGAGTGTAAATTTTTTACGACCTTTTAAAAACCAAACATTAAACATAAAAAAAGAGTTACAAATTTATTTTTGGACGGTTAGTTGTATCCCTTTGAATTAAAAGGAAATTGTTTTACTTGGCAGGGCTTTCTTTTGATACCAACGAAAGCATTTTAATGGATGCATTTGGGGAATTGGGTGAAATCATTGAAGGTAGGGCACTACACTATGACAGGTAGCTTTTGATTTATCTGGCATTATTTTAAAAACGTAAATGGCTTCATATCATTAATCTGCAGTTAAGGTGATATGTGACCGTGTAAGTGGGAAATCAAAAGGATACGGATTTGTCAACTACTCGTCCGAGGAGGCGGCAAGCAAAGCCTTGAAGGAAATGGACGGCCGGGTATGCCCGAGTACTCGTTTTCATTTTTTCTTTATTGCATTTGTGTTTTCTTCATAAACTTCTGTATGCTTTTGTAGTTGCTGGATGGCAGAAATATCCGTATTCATTATGCCCACAAAGGGGGAAAGCAAGGAAATCAGGTCTATAAATTATTTTTTTGTGCTTTTTTATTTCTTTTAAATATCTAGATACATTTTACACTAATACTGATTTTTGAGTTCATTGATGTTTTTAGGACAAATGAAGAGATTTGTAGAGAAGTTGGAGGAAAAGCTCAATTTTGATGATTGCGCCTATGATATCGCGTGGGTATATGCTATTAAAAGAGGAAGTTAGATAGATGTGGTGATCGAAAGCTAGGCCGCATTGCTGAAGCGCAAAGTAAATGCAGGAATTCTATGTTCAAATGCTAAGAATCCATTTTACAACTTTAGTTGGACTGTTTAGATATTTTAGAAAAAACATTTTATTTTCGTTTTTTGTTATGATTTTTACTCTCTCCTTTTTTATGAATGTGTTTCTCGGGAGAGAATATGGGAGCAGCTTCCAGAGAGATTAATCGGCTATAATTATTATTGTTTCATGTGTCACATTGTTTGAATCATAAATGGATTCTCCTTTCACCTTCGGGCCTTTGGGATTGATATTGACATTTATGAACCATCTTACAAAGTGGATCTCACAGGTCCTTCTCATATCTCCAACATTCTTCTTCTCGTGTAATCTACTTGTCAAAACCATCAAATCTCTTTATCTTCTCGTAATCTTGTTTGAGTAGGTCTCACGTGACACCAATTCTTACAACGAGATTACTTTCAACCCGATCCGACTACCCGACCCGTCTCACAATATTAATACTAAAAAATAAAAATAAAATTCATATTTTCTCTCTATCTCCCTCTCTCACACACAACGCGACCCTTCGCGGGCCAGTGTCAGTCGGCGACATAAGTAAACAAACTTTAGGACATTTAAAGCGCCTCGCCCTCGTTTTATGTTTGAAGTCGGATTTACGTCCTAATATTCTGTTTATCGTAGATTGAAGGTAAAAAAAATACGAATTCGTCAACTTTAATCTCAAATCTACAATAATTCACTTGACCAAATTCATATCGGCCATCATTGCTCAACTCCTGTTATTGAGATAACAAAAATTCTGTAATTTGTAATACATTCATATAAAACTATCATGGCCAAAACTTGTGTCAAGCTAGATTAACGAGTCACACCCGTGAGCCAACCCATGAACCGGATCCACCACCCTATGCAATGGTATTATTATAATTTCTCTAATTGCTATAATTTTATTTTATTTCATTTTTCATTTTCTTTTATGATCACATCATCTCTCTTTTCAAAATCCAGAAGGCTAGAAGTTTCCTCCGCCCAAGATCTCTGGCCAGACCTGAAACCCCATATACCATGGCTACCGTGAAGGCAAAAACTAGAAGCCTTAACCCCGTCGGCTAATACCGGGGGCCACATCACATATATGAAACCCTCAGGCTTCCTGCCATTTTCCGGTGAGTCGAAATTCCGTCGTCGTCAATTGTTGGCTGCACCATTCGTCGTCGCGTGTGTGTGATGGCAGCAGAGGGTGAAGGATTGACGAGAATAGTGAGTTAGCATATGTATTATTATATTAATTGAATTGGAACATGCTTTACAATTGAGAAGATTTGGAAGATTAGGGTTTCGAATTGGGTTGATGGTGGCTTGTTGTGGTGATGACGGCGAAGCTGACGGTGACAGAGGGTGTGTTTATGTCATTTCGTCTATTATTGCAGCAGGCTAATTTTTATTTTCACCATCATAGAGTTTGCGCAAGGGTTAGGTATAAATCAAATGTTAACTCTTGTCACGCTTTAATTATATTTTGTATTCATCATCTATTTAATTTGTTAGTTAATACATTTATAAGTTTCATGGTTATTTTTGTGTTATTGCGCCTTTCACATTTGATACATGAACTCAAACCAAGAATAATGACTTGATGAATCTCTAACTTTTTAAAAAAAGGTAAATAAAAAATAAAATTAAAGGGCTAAAACTTCATCTATGAACACAAGAGTGCATCTCCTAAACCTGTAGTGACCTTTTTATATTCACAAATTCCCAATGTTATTTGTGAAGTTGACAAATACGAACTTAACACTTTATAATTGGATTGATGAGGAGCAGTTTGACAAGGAAAAGAGTAGGAGATTCTGCTAAACATTTGATTTGAATATTTTGATATTGATGAATAAACAAAATATCTTTTTTGAGAACAAATTATATATTTACTAGCGTAATACCCGTGTAAATACACGGGTATATATATATATATATATATATATATATATATATATATATATATATATATATATATATATATATATATATATATATATTACAATATTGAGTGTATTAAAAATACATAAGTTTTAACAATGAATAAATAATAATAAATAAAATATATTATTTAAGTTACCCATCGCAATATTTTTTTATAAAATAAATTATTAACTCTATTTACATATCTATCATCTTTGTCATAATAAAATGCTTTCAATCATTTTCTACCTTCACTTTTAACATTGAAGCATAAAACTGACAATTTCTAGAAATTGGTGATATAGACGAAATTGAGTATTTATCTGTTGTACTTGTATAATGTTAATGTAATAAAATATATTTTTAATACTACACCAAATAATATTTCAAAAAGACAAATACTTTATTGTGAAAAATAAAAACAAATAGAGAAGTATATAGATTTTTTTTCTAAAACTATATGTGAAAGATATTAATAAAAAATAGTGATGAGGATATGTTAGATTTGATAAAAACATACATTAAATTTTATTCAAAATAAAATCATATTTTGCAAATAATAAAGAAAATTCTACATATTTCAAATAAGTTAAAAAAGAACAAAGTTTAAAACATAGAGCATCTCGTAATATCATATCAAAATATAGTTTAAGATCCATTGAAATAATCCCAAAAATCTCAAATATTCTGCATTTTTATCTTATAAATAATATTAATAAATCAAATAATATATGCCCCGCCTTCAAAATTATGTAGCTAATATGTGAAACAAGAAACACGTGATAAGAATTTAAATAAGCACTATAATCTGGTGGAAAGTATAATGAGAACAAATGCATGATGAAGAATTTTAAAAACTTAATTACGTACTGTTTCAGCCCAAAAAGTGGCCCACGTTAAGAACGTCTGGAACCTAGAACACCCACCTGATCTGCACCACAAACACAAGTTAGAAAGGACCACCGGTGGTTTTCCGGTGGAAACCTCTCCGATACTTAAGTCAGTAAGCGTTTGAGGTGTTTTCCAAAAAATAAGAAGGAATGCTCAAAGAATGACATACCTCTCTCAGCCTTGGGGCTGAGATATTTATAGTTTCTACTACTGGGGACCCCATCCGGGATCTCAGGAGCACATGCCGCGAATCTCGGGCCGTTACGCAACCAATTCTGACAAGTGGTCCCCTTGTCTCTTTACTGGGAATCCGGAAAACAGGTCTTCCCCATTCCAGGTCTTCCTTATCTTTTCCTCTTCATCACCTCAGTATCAATATCAGACTTGACTCTAATCAGGTCTTCCTTATTTCAGGTCTTTCTTATTCCGTATTACCTCGGTATCAATCAGACTTGACTTCAGCCCCGGAGCTTTTCTGGTAGAGCACTTTCGTCAGTTCAGTATGATCTCTGGGCTGTAGTGATCTCTCTTAGTCCTGCTCTCCTTCTTACTGGCAAGCCTACCTGCGCGGGGGGTCAAGAGGTCAGGTCTCCCCTGGTCCTACTCTCCTTTCCACTGGCAAGCCTGCCTTTATATTGCCAAGGTTTATCTCACAGGAGGTCTTCTATTAGCCCAGGGCAACTCCTGAGCTGGGATGACGCTGCTCAACTCTTACTAACCTCAGAACAACCCCTGGGTTGGGATCCAGGTCTTACTGCTCAGCTCTTACTAACCTCGGGACAACCCCTGGGTTGGGATCCAGGTCTTACTGCTCAACTCTTACTAACCCCGGGACAACCCCTGGGTTGGGATCCAGGTCTTACTGCTCAGCTCTTACTAACCTCGGGACTACCCTTGGGTTGGGATACAGGTCTTACTGCTTATCTCTTTGGTCATCTAGATCCAGGTCTACCCCAATCCGGGTCTGACCTATTTATGCCTCATCAACTCCTCCCCCCGAAATGGTTGGGGTAGAGATGCAACTTTCCAGGGTCCTCAGAAATAAATGTGGTCCCACCTATCGAAGGAGCACAAGTCCCGGCAAGAGAAAGAGAAGAAGTTGCGCGATCTTAGCCAAGAAAAACGGAGTTCCTTAACTCCGAGGAGGGGCTGAGGCTGGTCCAGATCAATCGGAAGTATGTCCAGTGGACCTTCCTGGGTTCGGAGCAAATGTATCAGCTGCTTCCTCAAGAGGCAAAGGTATACTTCCATCTCGCTCCAGATGCTCAGGAAAAGTGGGCCCAGGAAAAGCCCACAGTCCCCCTCGATCGCGCGAAAATTTTGAAGCAGCCTCCTGAGCCTACCTCTTTCTGCTACTCTCCTGAGCAAGATTGCCTGCATAGGCTCGGTACGCTCAAGTTTGCTGCGCACGTTTTTGCCGCCTTCACTGCTCCCCTGGTTTCCCCAGAGGCAGCTCAGCTAAATCCAGATCTGACTCTTGCCCTAACCACATCTACTCCCTCCCCCACCTTGATTTGGGGGAGCTGCAGGGAAGAGCCTCTCCGGGTGCCCTGGCAAAGGAGTCTGTAGAGCAGCTCGCGCAGGAGCTAGATGCGGGGGTTTAGGTTTAGTTTTGCTTAGACTGCACTTCTCCTGACAGATCTGTTATTTTGCCTGTGTGGGTGATCTGTCTTGCTTTCTCATGAACTGGTGTACTGGACAATTTTTGATCAATAGTAATGAATTTTCTTGTCTTGTAGCGACTTTTGGTATTCTAGGGTCTCCTTATTTTCCGGAAACCCTAGTATTTTTTATTTCCTGGCATGTGCCTTCTTTCCTTTAAATATGCGTGTGTTTGATTATTTTCTCTTCAATTTCTACAATGGCTTCTTCTTCCTTACTCGAAGAGCTTGACTCTGTGAAAGAACATCTCTCTGTTCGTCAAGAATTTCAAGCTTTCCGATGAACTGACTGTGCTCCGGGAGAAAATCAGTTTATCTGTATCGCCTCTTCGAGAGGAGGAGGCAGAAGAGACGCCACTACAAGCGAGAGTGGGCCGAGACGCGTCCACTGATTCGTCAATTGCGAGAAGAGAAGACTGACTTGACGGAGTCGGTGAACCTCTTAACCGTCGCCGTCGACGAGGCTCCTGCTCTTTCAGACCGGGCTGATAGATACCGCCAGTGTTTTCCTGAGATGGGGCGCGAGCTTTGGCGTGTTCGCCAAGATCTGGCTTCAGATGGGAGGGCTCCTCATGGATGAACATCTTTTATTCGTCTCTCTTTTGTTTCTTGCATTCCTCTAAGGCACCCGCCTTTAATCAGGTCTTGCTTGCGGCTGACCAACCAAAACAGGCGTTTCACGAGCTTTGGGCTGACAATTAGGTCAGGACTTAAATGCGAGTCTGCATACTTGGCCAGTCTCGGCGTACCTGTTTAATCAAACAAGAGTATTTAATGGGCAGTCGCCCTAAGTCAATCCTGGTGCTTTTGGCAATCAGGTCAGGAAATTGAGGCATCCGCCCTTAGCCAATCCTGGCTTAAACTGACAATCAGATCAGGCAAAATCATGGGCAACCGCCCTTAGCCAATCCTGGCTTAAACTGATAATCAGGTCAGGCAAAGTCATGGGCAGCCGCCCTTAGCCAATCCTGGCTCAAACTGACAATCAGGTCAGGCAAAATCATGGGCAACCGCCCTTAGCCAATCCTGGCTTAAAATGCAATCAGTCAGGCAAAGCAGCCGCCCTTAGCCAATCCTGGCTTAAACTGACAATCAGGTCAGGCAAAATCATGGGCAGCCGCCCTTAGCCAATCCTGGCTTAAACTGACAATCAGGTCAGGCAAAATCATGGGCAGCCGCCCTTAGCCAATCCTGGCTTAAACTGACAATCAGGTCAGGCAAAATCATGGGCAACCGCCCTTCATCCTGGATCAACCAATCTCAGGCTTAAAATCATGGGCAGCCGCCTTTAGCCAATCCTGGCTCAAACTGACAATCAGGTCAGGCAAAATCATGGGCAGCCGCCCTTAGCCAATCCTGGCTCAAACTGACAATCAGGTCAGGCAAAATCATGGGCAGCCGCCCTTAGCCAATGCTGGCTTATACGAAGACGCGAGTGGTTTGGCGAGCGAGAATAAACTTGCATCACCATTGTATTAATAAACATCAATAAATTACAATAATACATAAAATTTTTGTTAGTTTGGCAATATACCATGCACGAGAGTTTTCGGTTCCATCCAGCTCTTCTAGCTTATAAGCTCCTCCTGTTAAGACTTGGGTGACTCGGAATGGTCCTTGCCACGTCGAGTCCATCTTTCCTTTAGCTTTCGTTAAATCGGCTCTTCTCAAGACCAGGTCTCTAACTTGGAAATATTTTTTGACTACGTTCTTGTCATAAGCCGCTTTGATTCTCCCTTTAATGTGTTCCATCCAGCTCTTTCCTCTTTTCCTCAACGAAGTCCAGAGCATCCTGAATCAGCAGCTCATTCTGTTCTTCAATGAAGCGAGGTCATCCTCCCGACAGGTCTGGCCTGGATTTCTTCATCGATACTCTCTCTTCTCTTTCATACCTCTCTCTCTTCTTCTCTCCCTCATCCTTGATTCTCAGGGCTTCCTCCAAGTGAATGTATTTTTCAGCTCTCTCCAGAAGCTCCCTAAATTTCAGAGCTGGCTTCATAACCAACGACTGGAAAAATTCACCTCTCCTGAGGCCTTGCGCAAGAGCATTCACCAAGAGCTCCTCTGACGCAGAAGGCACTTCGAGCTTTACATTAGTGAACCGACTAATGTAAGCGCGCAAGCTCTCACCCTCTTTCTGTTTCAGATTGAACAACTCGAGCGGCATTTTCTGGTACTTCCTGCAGCTAGTAAACTGTTGCAGGAAGGCCGAGCTGAACTCAACAAAGTTGCTGATAGATCGTGGTGGCAACTGGCTAAACCATAGCTGAGCTGATTTGGTGAAGGTCATCGGGAAGACCCGACACATGACTGCATCTGAAAACTTATGTACAGCTGCCGCGATTTCAAATCTACTCAAATGGTCCCACGGATCCATGGTCCCATTATACTCAAAACCCAGAGATCGGTATGAGGCCTGTTTTGCATGTAATTGTTGTGTTTTTCTCGTGTTCTTAATTATGGTTTTATATTATTTTTAGTGGTTCTTGAGTCGTTTAGCTTTGTTTTCTAAGTTATTTTTCTTATTTTAGGGATTTTGTGTTCTTCTTTTGATTTTATGTGTAATTGTGTTAAATGGTTTTAATTGATTTAAGGATGGTGAAATTCTTGAGTTTTTTATGATTCTCATTTTATAGGTGGTTTGATGTGTTGAATTCAAACTAAGGCATGGAGGCCAAAATATCAAGCCAAAAAGGAGCTCCAAAATGGCAAACTTGCTGGAATGGTCGCCGTCCCTTGGCCATCCCAGCGCCATCTACACGCCAAGCAGGACGGCTAGACAGCGTGCGCCATCCGCACGCCATCCGCACGCCATCTCTTGAGCACGCCTGCAAGCGTGCGCCATCTGCGCACCATCCTCGCGCCGTGCGCACGCCATCCGCACGCCATCCCTTGAGCTCGCCCGCAAGCGCGCGCCATCTTCGCGCCATCCTCGCGCCATCTGCGCGCCATCCTCGTGCCATCTGCTCGCCCAAGCCCTTGCCAAACGCCCAAGACTCACCTAAGAC
>BMAC01000041.1:1354733-1377195 GCA_014905375.1 Phtheirospermum japonicum
TCCCACTTAGATTCCCGGACTATGTGAACGTTGCCCCTTTTGATTGGCCTCCAAAGAGACACAGAGACAAGGTCACAACATAGCCTGTCCTCTAGTGAAGTCACGGTGAGGTCTGGGTCTTAAGGATTAATGTTGTACGCTATATCATAGAAATCATCTACTCGATGAGTGGGAACCCCAGTGCCTCCTCACTCGGAAGATGTTTGTGGGATCCAAGGTTATCAACCGAGTCACGGTGTTCCTCGGCCACCCTTCCCTCGGCCATCTAGTCAAAATCCCCCGTATCATCCGAACAACCGTGCACATCCGGGCTTAGGGTACTCGAACCCTCCAATGGGCTCTTCTCAACCACCTCCACCGACGAATCCTCCACCACCGGCCACCGATTCAGCTCTTAATGCGCTAGTCCAACAAATGCAATACCTCAACGCTTCAGTTTCCACCTTGAGTGCCACGGTGTCCGCCATGGATACACGCTTGAGTGCCTCGGTTTCCGCCATCGATACACGTTTGAATGCAACGGACACGAAACTTGGGCAATTGGCTACCGAGATAAATATGATCAAACAAGCCAATGAAAAGGGGAAGCTCCCAAGCTAACCTTCCCAAATCTTCGAATGCTTATAGGCCTCTGATTCTTAAAGCTTCCCCACCTTATCCGTCACGGCTCCAAAACACCAAGAAGGATGACCAATTCCAACGGCTCTACAACACTTAGGCAAATGTGAACATCACTCTCCCATTGTTGGATGCCATCCGAGACATTCCCGCGTACTCGAAATTTTTCAAGGATCCTTCGTCCAAAAAGCTCTTAAATACTCCAAATGAAACGATCGTCTTATCGAAAGAGGCGAGTGTGGTTTGTGATCCTTCGGTTTTGGCCCTCAAGAAGATCGATCCCGGCTCCTTTTGTATTGATATCACGCTCGGAAATGGAAAAGTCACGACCGGTATGCTTGATTCCGGGGCGGGGATAAACTTGATGCCTTCCTCAATTTATGAAAAATTAGAGCTAGTGCGATTACAAGAAACACGAATTTGCTTACAATTGGCCGATCGTTCGATTCGATATCCGAAAGGCGTTGTCAAGGACGTGCTTGTCGAAGTTGGAGGGCTTGTGGTCCCAGTGGATTTTGTTGTTCTTGATGTGGGAACGGTTTCGAATGATGGGGCCGAGCATACGATTCTCCTTGGACGTCCCTTCATGGCGACTACTCAATGCCTCATTGATGTTGGAAAGAAGAACCTCACCTTATCCGTTGCGGGTGAGTCGGTTACATTTTCGATGTCCAACTTGCCGTCGATTCCTTCAAGCATCTATCATGCGGATTGTCTTCTTGTCGACGAGATTGATGATGCGGTTGAGCACGTTTTCTTGGTGGGCGAGTTTGTGGATGGTGATAGGGGTGATGTTGAGGATATCGACCCTTTCGAGTTTGGAAATGACCCTTGTATTGAGACGACCCTTTTTGAGAGTGCCACCGTTCATGTCGTTGAGGGAAACGACACATTTTTGAAGGGGGAGGTAAGGCATATTGTTGAGAGACAAGTCATCGAGCCGATTGAAAACTTTGACGAATACCTTGAGGGAATGACCGATTTGTTCGAGCTATCCACCGATGAGGGTGAGAAGAGGCACAAGCCCGAGCTAAAGACTCTCCCATGTCACCTCAAGTATGTCTTTCTTGAAGAAGAGGAGAGTAAGCCGGTGATTATTTTTGCCAATCTAAACGAAGAGGAGGAGGCAAGGTTGATAAATGTGCTAAAGGCTCACAAAGGTGTCATTGGATGGAGCCTCGGTGATATAAAGGGAATTAGCCCTTCGACGTGCATGCATCGAATCATTTTGGAGGATGGTTCCAAGCCCTCTTGAGAATTCCAAAGGCGATTGAACCCAAACCTTAAAGAGATTGTGAAGGATGAGATACTCAAATTATTGAAGGAGGGCTTGATCTTTGCTATAGCCGAGAGTGAGTGGGTGAGTCCCGTGCATATGGTCCCTAAAAAGAGCGGCATTACCATGATTGAGAATGATAAGGGCGAGTTGTTAGCTACACGGGCGACGACGGGGTGGAGGATGTGCATCGATTTTAGAAAGTTGAATGCGGCTACGAAGAAGGATCACTTTCCCTTACCTTTCATTGATCAAATGCTAGACAAGTTAGCCGGTCACCACTATTATTGCTTTTTGGACGGATTATTGGGCTATTATCAAATTGCTATCGCGCCCGAGGACCAAGCTAAAACAACGTTCACATGCCCATTTGGGACTTTTTCTTTCCGTCGGATGCCGTTTGGGCTATGTAATGCCCCGGGAACTTTCCAAAGATGCATGCTATCAATATTCTCCGACATGATCGACAAATATCTTGAAGTCTTCATGGATGATTTTTCCATATACGGGGACTCGTTCGAAGAATGCTTGAGAAACCTCGAGGGAGTGCTAGCCCGATGCGAAGAGACGAGCTTAACTCTAAGTTGGGAGAAGAGCCACTTCATGGTTCGAAGCGGCATTGTGCTCGGGCACGTGATTTCGGAAAAGGGGATTGAGGTGGACAAAGCCAAAGTGGAAGTGATCGAAAAGTTACCTCCTCCCCTTAATGTGAAAGATGTAAGGAGTTTCCTCGGGCACGCCGGTTTTTATCGAAGGTTTATTAAGGATTTCTCAAAAATTGCCCCGCCCCTTGTGTCGGTTGTTGAGTAATGAAGTCCCTTTCGAATTTGACAAAACTTGTAAGGATGCATTTTTGGCAATTAAGAAGAGCCTCGTGTCCGCCCCCATTGTCGTAGCTCCCGATTGGAATTTGCCTTTCGAAATTATGTGCGACGCATCAAGTGAAGCGGTGGGGGCCGTCCTTGGCCAAAGAGTTGACAAGCTATTAAGAGTGGTGTATTATGCAAGTTTGATGCTCAATGATGCACAAAAGAACTATACGATGACCGAGAGAGAGCTCTTAGCCGTGATCTTTGCTTTAGAGAAATTTCGAGCTTACATTGTTGGATCACGAGTCGTGGGTGCATAGCGATCATGCCGCATTACGATATTTGTTCTCTAAGCCTCAAGCAAAAACCCTGTCTCATTCGATGGATCCTATTGCTTCAAGAATTTGATATTGAGATTAAGGATCGAAAGGGGTGTGAGAATGCAGTAGCCGATCATCTTTTGAGGTTGGTCACCGGAGGGAGGAGAAGGGGTGGCCATTGGCGAGAATTTACCACACGAGAACTTGATGAAAGTGAGCCAAGCGCCTTGGTACGCCGATTATGCAAATTACTTGGCAAAGGGAGAGCTACAGCCAGATATGGATTGGCAAGAAAAGAAACGCTTCCTAGCTAAGTGCCAAAGTTTTTATTGGGACGATCCATTCATGTATAAAGTAGGAAAAGATGGAATGATAAGGAGATGTGTGCCCGAGGGGGAGATTCAAGAACTATTAGCTTTTTGTCACGATCATCAAGCCGGAGGCCACTTCGGAGGAAGGAAGACGGCTCTCAAGATTCTAAGTTCGGGCTTCTATTGGCCGTCCCTCCATTATGATGCTCACGTCCATGTTCAAACTTGTGATAGATGTCAAAGGACGGGGAGCATTTCGAAGAGAAACGAGATGCCTTTGGTGGGAAACTTGGCGGTCGAGATTTTTGAAGTGTGGGGGATCGACTTCATGGGGCCATTCCCTAAGTCTTCCGATGGGCATGAATACATTCTTGTGGGAGTGGACTACCGTTTCGAAATGGGTTGAGGCCATACCTACAACAAAGAATAATGCCGAGGTAGTTGTGAAGTTCGTGAAAGAGAACATATGTGCTCGCTTTGGCTTTCCAAAGGTCATAATAAGTGATGGTGGGAAGTCACTTTTGTAACAAGCTCTTCGAGAAACTTATGAAGATCTACGGGATCAAGCACAAAATAGCGACGCCATATCATCCCCAAACCTCGGGGCAAGTTGAAACGAGCAACAAGCAAGTGAAGAGCGTCTTGAAGAAAACGGTGCAACCGAGCCGGAAGGATTGGTCGAGGAAGTTGAGTGATGCGTTGTGGGCCCTCCGTACGGCATATAAAATGGTTCTAGGCACGAGCTCGTACTATTTAGTATTTGGGAAATCTTGCCACTTGCCCGTGGAGATCAAACATAGAGCATTTTGGGCGATAAAAGCCGTTAATATTGACTTGAAGGAAGCCGGCCTTGAGAGGATGTTGCCAATTAGAAGAATTGGACGAGCTTAGAGATATTCAATATGAAAATGCTCGAATCTACAAGGAGAGGACGAAATGCATCCACGACAAGAGAATAATCCCGAAAAAGCTTGAGGTTGGGATGCCCATTTTACTCTACAATTCCCGCTTAGCCCTCCATCCCGGAAAATTGAAGTCGAAATGGACGGGTCCTTACACCATCGAGCTTATTAATCCAAGTGGAGCGGTGACGTTGATTGACCCCGCATCTCAAGATCGTTTCCAAGTGAACGGGCATCGAGTTAAACCCTATCGGCATAGTTTCCTCTTGCCACCCGACGAGGAGGTGGTAGCTTTGCTTGATCCTCCCGTCTCATATTCTTCATGATTATCAAAGGGGAGTACGTCGAGCTAAAGACATTAAACAAGCGCTTCGTGGGAGGCAACCCACATTATTTTCACTTATTTCTTTCTATTTTCTTAATGCCTTACACCTAGTGTTACCTTGTAATTTCTTTCTCTCATTTTCCTACGTTCCCTTTTCATTTATTTCTTTTAGCTTTACTTTTTCCTCTACTTTTCGAGATTTTCACAATCTTCCATTGCGTGGTTAATCGAGTGTAATTGATTAATTTGAAGACGTGCGTGATTTTTGATAGGTTGGACAATTCGATAAAAAGGGACTTCGAGGAGCTAGCTCGGGAAACCATTTTGAGTCAAAAAAAAAATAATAAAAAAATGCCAACACTTATGCCTTGAGATGACTCCTTAAAAGAGCTAAACTTGCTGGAATGGTCGCCGTCCCTTGGCCATCCCAGCGCCATCTACGCGCCAAGCAGGACTGCTAGACAGCGTGCGCCATCCGCACGCCGTGCGGCACGCCATCCGCACGTCATCCCTTGAGCACGCCCGCAAGCGCGGCGCGCCATCTGCTCGCCCAAGCCCTTGCCAAACGCCCAAGACTCACCCAAGACCAACCAACCAAGCCACATTGAGCCATCTTGGTCAACACGGGTCAAGATTGGGTCAAACCCAGGATTTTAAAGGCCTTAAGGTCAAATTGGCCCATTTAACTCCAAATGTAACCTAGTATAAATAGACTAGAACTCTCATTCTTGTAAAGGCACTCAAAAAATTTCCCAAACTTGCATGGGTTTTGGAATATTTTCTCTCTCTTGTTCTTAGTTTAATTTTGAAGCTTTGCCTTGGGTTTGTAAGCTCAAGATGAATCCAAATACTCCTTTGGATTTTTAATTCCTTGCAATTTAAATCAAGCTTTTGGATCCTCCATTTAATTTTAGTAAGCTCTCCTATTAATTTCAAGCTTTGTTCTTCATTTCCATGCTTGTTCTTCAATTATGCTTTTTGTCTTAGCTACTTGATTTCATGATGAAACTTGTGAATTGATTATGGATTCTAGTTGAGTGACACACCTAGATCAAAGATCGGGTCCTTGATCATCATGACTTTGAGATTTACTTATGCTTTATTTTGAATTAAATTTCCATGCATAGCCTTAAATTGAATCTTAGATCTACTCTTCATTTCTTGTTACTTTTCCGAAAGATTTGAACTTTTACGTCAACTTTTATTGCTCTTTACTTTGGTGCTTTTAATTTTTGTCAATTCACATTATTTGAATTTTCATGCATGGTTGTACTTTATGCATGCATGGTAGTACTTGATGAAACAATGCTTGTTTTTGCTTGTTTTTGTTAATTACTTGCATTTTTAATTAAGACATACGACCGAGGCATCCGACCAACTTGTCATTTCGATTTCTAGTTTAGTTTGCTATTTTTAATTGCATTATTTTCGGTTTTCTCTCATCTCTTGAGCTTGAAACACGTTGAAATTTGCAAATGGATTGAAGTCCGATAATACCAAGTCATGAACTCGTTGATTTATTTCAACACCACTAAAACTCTTCTAACAAGGCCGGCACATCGTCGCGCATGACCTCCTCCGTAAACGGAGTGCCTCGCCGCGTCGGCACCGTGCCTTTGCCCGCCATCTTCTTCTTAAACTCCCTCACTTCTTTTTTCAAGCTCTGCATCTGCTCAGCCAGACCTGGATTGGTCTGACTTGAGCTTTCGCTATCGAAAGTAGAGAAATGCTCTTCTCTATCCTGGAGGGGAGTCCGATCAGTACGCTGGCCACGTAGTGGCTCCGTCTCCGCCACCGGAACAGTTCCCGTTGGCGGTGCGTTGGGTGGCGGTGGCATCATTTCTGCAAACTTCTTTTCTACCGCTGTCTCCACGGCTTTGCCAATGAGCTCCGAGAGCTGTATGAGAAAGGATTCATTGAATGAACCACCAGTAGTTGGCACGGATCTACCAAATGGGGGTGGTGTAGTGCCCGGCGCAGCCGTTGCCGACGGCGCTGTCCCTTCTTGTCCCATCGTCGATGTTTCCGCCGACCTGGGCATACCCCACGGCGCAGCGGAGCTGGGGGTTCCAGCGAGCTCTCCTACCAGATTTCGTCGCAAACCATCTGAAGCCATAGAAAATCCTCACGTCTTAGCTTGATCGATTTCCCACAGACGGCGCCAATTGTTTCAGCCCAAAAAGTGGCCCACGTTAAGAACACCTGGAACCTGGAACACCCGCCTGATTTGCACCACAAACACAAGTTAGAAAGGACCACTGGTGGTTTTTCGATGGAAACCTCTCCGATACTTAAGTCAGTAAGCGTTTGAGGTGTTTTCCAGAAAATAAGAAGGAATGCTCAAAGAATGACATACCTCTCTCAGCCTTGGGGCTGAGATATTTATAGTTTCTACTACTGGGGACCCCAGCCGGGATCTCAGGAGCAAATGCCGCGAATCTCGGGCCGTTACGCAACCAATTCTGACAAGTGGTCCCCTTGTCTCTTTACCGAGAATCCGGAAAACAGGTCTTCCCCGTTCCAGGTCTTCCTTATCTTTTCCTCTTCACCACCTCAGTATCAATATCATACTTGACTCTAATTAGGTCTTCCTTATTTCAGGTCTTTCTTATTCCGTATTACCTCGGTATCAATCAGACTTGACTTCAGCCCCAGAGCTTTTCTCGTAGAGCACTTTCGTCAGTTCAGTATGATCTCCGGGCTGTAGTGATATCTCTTAGTCCTGCTCTCCTTCTTACTGGCAAGCCTACCTGCGCGGGGGGTCAAGAGGTCAGGTCTCCCCTGGTCCTGCTCTCCTTTCCACTGGCAAGCCTGCCTTTATATTGCCAAGGTTTATCTCACAGGAGGTCTTCTATTAGCTCAGGGCAACTCCTGYGCTGGGATG
Source organism: Phtheirospermum japonicum (assembly GCA_014905375.1). Classification (NCBI taxonomy): domain Eukaryota; kingdom Viridiplantae; phylum Streptophyta; class Magnoliopsida; order Lamiales; family Orobanchaceae; genus Phtheirospermum; species Phtheirospermum japonicum. The sequence continues at coordinate 1,362,179 of BMAC01000041.1, forward strand.
ACGCTGCTCAYCTCTTYCTAACCTRYGGACAACCCCTGGGTTGGGATCCAYGTCTTACTGCTCAGCTCTTACTAACCTCYGGACAACCCCTGGGTTGGGATCCAGGTCTTACTGCTCAGCTCMTACTAACCTCGGGACAACCCCTGGGTTGGGATCCAGGTCTTACTGCTCAGCTCGTACTAACCTCGGGACAACCCCTGGGTTGGGATCCAGGTCTTATTGCTCAACTCTTACTAACCTCGGGACAACCCCTGGGTTGGGATTCAGGTCTTACTGCTTAGCTCTTTGGTCATCTAGATCCAGGTCTACCCCAATCCGGGTCTGACCTATTTATGCCTCATCACGTACCATTATGAATTCTAAAAAGAGAGATCAATTTTATTTGAATAATTATTTAAGGTCTACGGAATAAACTATAAATTACACACAACAATCGTGCATTTTAAAAATTTTAGACAATCTCGTAAAAACAAAAAATCACTTGTAAAAAATAATTTATATAAAAAAGAATCGGAAGTTTATTTCATTTATAATTCATGACTAAAAAATAAAATACAAATAATGAGGAAGAGTACCATTTACCTCTGCGAAAGGTTGAAAAATCATTACAACTCATTTTCGATAGCTTATAAAACTCCACTTGACATCCAGTTCAATCATACACATAAATCGATCATGAATTAAGAATTATAATTAGAAATCAAAACCAAAGTTCATATGTCAAATCGAGGACATTTAAGAATGAAGAGAAGAATGATAAGGAAAGGTTTTCAAGAAGATAAATAAGATAAATATTAGTATAGATAAAAACCAGTGTTTTAAAACGCGTATCACGCAAAGCGCTTTACTTTTTGATCCTAACATCACTTAGAAATTTTAAACACATTCTCGAAATATAACTTAATATGTAATCTCAGCAAATAAAGTATAAAGATATCAGTCAAGAATTACAATTTATAAAATACAATAGAAAACAAAAATTAATATAGAACTTTATGATAATATATAATAAAATCTTAAAATTTTGTAATAATAACTAGAAAACAAAAATTAATATAGAACTTTATGATAATATATAATAAAATGTTAAGATTTTGTAAGAATATCTAGAAACAAGTTGACAAATTGATCTATATCGTTAGATCGAATAATATAAATGAAAAAAAGTATCAAAGAATTAGTTAATAGGTGGATGGTTTCTATTTATATGGAAAACAAAATTATTTTCTATTTATATGGAAACATCGATCAAAACAGGTCAATAATTACTTAAACACACTCATAGTGACATGGGTGAGTGAGTTTAGATTTTAAATAAATAAAAATCGTGATAAAAAAGAAAAAGTGAGAGACGGCAAGTTAAAATCTTAAATAAAAAAAATTTAAATAAATAAAAATTATGATAAAAACAATAGGAGAGAAAGTGAGACACGGCAAGAAAATAGTAGATAAGGTTATTTTTTCAGAGAGTCACGTGGGAGCATGAATCGTAAATGCACACTAAATTAGTATAATATTGTGATTGCTAAGGAGAAAACTCAATTTAATTTAAAAGATAATATTAAGAAAAAAGTAAAAGCGGATAAAATGGAATTAGAAAAAGGAAGAAGAAAGAGAGAGGAAAACGCATTATAGAAATAAAGATGAGAAAAAAAAGGAAAAAAGGAAAAAAATAAAGAAAGAAAAAGAAATCATGCAGAGAGAAAAAAAAAAGGAAAATCACTAGAGACAGAAATAAAGTAAAATCAAGCAAAGAGCAACGTGGAAGCAGGATATCACAATTGTACTCTTAAATAGTAATATAGGGTGGATTTTGTAGGTGTTATTGCTCACAATGTTATGAGAGATCATGTCATTATCTAGATAGATGGTAAATCAATCAAGGGCACCATTGTTGAAGCTGTTCATTAGTTTTCATGTTCAAACTTGAAAATGGAACCATATATTATTGAGATTGAACAATTTGCTTTAGTTCCCAATGAAATGATTCTCTTGCATTCAACTCTGGTTGTCTGCAGTCTAAAATTGCTAATAGTGATCATTTCAACACAGTAAAAAGAGGTTGCCCAAGTTTAATCCGCCTACTACAAAATAAGTTTTATGGGTTCTTTGTAAATTAGGACACAAATTGAATCCCATCTTAACGTCATTGCATGGGTTTTGGTAGGTTGACGTATTTGTAGACAGTTTTTCTTTCTTTTGATATTTGTATAGATGTTAATTTCCTATAGACAAAGTTGTCTATTGAACAGTCCAAGTCCTCAGCTGGTGTCTCTACTTGTACTTGCACTGGTTCTGTTGTTTTGAGTTTATAACTATCACCTTTATAAAATATATCAACATTTATTGTGTTTATCTCTCGGTTGAAGTCTGAATCTTTATCAATTGCAATTCAATTCTAACTAAAACTGGTAGAATTAGTTTTTATGATATTTTAATAAGAAAAACCGAGTATGTTCTTTCTTTTTTTTTCTCTGCTTGGGTATGTATGCAAAATCTTCAGTTTTCAAGTAACAACATTGTGCCAAAAAATATAACACTAATAAAAATAATACTTCACATCATCAAAACTAATGCCTTATTTAAAAAAAAACATACTTTACATCAGAACAGATGTAATTAACACTAAAAACTACAATAACTTTAAAAATATGAGTTAATACCTTACATTAGAAAGACGAATTCAATACAACAGAAAAACAATTACTCTACGGTAGTTATGGCATAAGTAATATAAAAATAGACTTTCATATAATGTTTCCTCCAAGTTATCAACAAACTTACACCTCTGATACGGACCAAAATGTCCATACGTGATATTATTTGATGTATGAGGTTATTTTTGGTAAGCGACCTCATTTCTGGGAGTGGGTGTTCCTCCTAGGAGATGAGCGAGCTGTATTGTGTCCTTGAGAAGTAAGCGAGCTGGTTTGTGTAGAGTAGCAACCTGTAGTATGGGGATGAGTTCTCATATAGGGTCGTGATCTCTTATTGTTTGAGCTGTATACTTGAGCTTGATTATGGGCTTTATGAATGGTAAGCCAGTGGGCTTCGGGTGATTGTTTTATATGGTTTTCGGTGGGCTGCATAAAGGCCCCAGGCCTGTTGTGTTGAAGAGATTTGTTATGTATGGGAACTTAACATGTGGAGAGAGTCCTAATTATAAGTCGATTGTAGAATTGTGATATGAAGGGAGTTACGGTTATAGAAGGTAACCCTACATTGAGGGGCACTTCCCCTATCTCTATAAAAGGAGGCGTATGTCTCTCATTATTTTTCTAAGTTGATATCACTTTATCATATTATTGTTTATTGAAGAGAAGAGTTGAGTGTTGACTTCGCTTATTAACTTAAGCGTCGGAGAGCCTTAACGGGCTCGAAATCCGGCCCGTTCGAGGCGCTGTTTTGCAGGACCAGGAAGGTCGCCAGGAGATTCACGGAGGATTTGGCAGGTGAATCAAACCTTTTTGCATTTAAAATAATGAAAAGCTCGTCCGCAAGAGAATGGAGCTATTGTAGGCGATAAGTTTACTCGAGTCGAATCACAAGGAAGACTAATCGGAAACTATTTCGGTGTTCGATTTATGTACGTAGAAACGAAAATAAAAACTAGACTAGACTAAATTAAACTTGCGATCAAATTGAGTTTGAGGTTTTCTAACATCTACGAGCAATAAAATTAAAAGCTTTAAAATGATAAATAAAAAATCGAAGGTCAAGTGCACCAGAATCGTCTCCACGATCGGGGTTGTCAATCCCGATGGTTCTAAATGACCCTAAGCACGCTTGACCAATAAACTCAACCAAAGCTCATGTTACTCTAAACATCATGCAATTAAAAACGAGAACTGAAGCATTTAAAACCTACAAATCACCAAGCATCTCCAACAAAGAAATGAAAGCTTACGAAATTAACGAGAAAAGTCGCGAAGTTCAAACGAGAAATTAAACTACGAATTACAAACTAATCTATCTAACATATAAAGTCTGAAATCTAAGAAACTAAAACGAAAATACAGAAAGTAAAACAAAGACGAAGAACAAACGAGGAATTGACGAATCGAACTTGCAATCTTCGACTCTTCAACCCGAATTATGCGCGTAATTGAAATGGTGGCATGAACCGAGGGTTCTCTATAATATCTGGACCTTTCCCCCTCGTCCCAGCCCTTGAAAATGAAGAAAACCACCAGCTTTTATAGATTTTTCGAAAATAACCGCTCAAACTGCCGGAGCATCGACGGTGCGTCAGTCGATGCGAGCCAGACTGCACGCGTTGACCAGGCAGTAGATCGATCGACGGAGCTAGGATCAACGCAACAGAATATTTGCGTTGACGGTGCGTCAGTCGACGCGGGCCAGGCTGCACGCGTCAACCAGGCAGTGTGTCGATTGACAGAGCTAGGATCGACGCAACAGAACATTTGCGTCGACGGTGCGTCAGTCGACGCGAGCCAGGCTGCGGCAGCTAGTGTCAGCATGACTCGGACACTGGGTAACCCAGTGTCAGACTGGTACCCAGTGTCAGCACAGCACATTGCTTATCCAATCTTCATCTTCTCGAGCTATAACACCAAAATAAAACAAAATTAGATTATTTCATATAAAATAAAGTAAAAACACATTAAACACCAAACGAGACGAAAAACATCAAAAGGAAGAAAAATGATAAAAAGACAAACCTAAAACACGTAAAAGCACACAACACACGATGCAAAAATACACGAAAATCACATACAAATATGTACAAATCAATTCCCCCACACTTAGCTTTTTGCTTGTCCTCAAGCAAAATCTAATCTAGACGTAGATAAGGAAAAGCTAATTACCCGATGACTTAATTACTAATGCATCCATATGATTCAAGAATTTAATGCATTAGATCGACTAAAAACTCAACTAAAAGGACGACACGATAACGTTGAGATAAGAGATTTAGGCTAGCTTCCGAATACCTAAAAGTAACGAGTTGACTTCCATGTACGTCACCCATCCATGCCTCGGCCAAAGTCTATCCCTGCTCAAACCGCCAAATCGTCACCCGACTAGCCCAGTCATCTATACACCTCTTTAACAAACAATCTAAAAAAAATAAAAATAAAAATAAGAACTCAACTTGTACAAGGTTTTCTCTTCTTGTACTTATTCTTTCTTTTTCTTTTCTTTTTTTCTTTTTTTTCTTTTTCTTTTTCTTTTTTTTTTAATAATATATTCTTTTTTTTGAGTACCTAAAGAGATAAGGTACTAAACGAACATAATTTACATAAATCACAAACGAGAGTTCATTGAATCCAATCCTATGTTGCTAAGTGCAACTGATAATATTTTTCAACTTTGCACGTGGAGTTTTAACGTCTCCAAAATAAAAACAAAAATTACATAAAATCCTATAGAGGTTAACTAAAAACGGGGCTAGTAGAGAGTATTCGACTCTTGTAACGAAACAAAAATAAAACAGAAGACAAGACACTTCATAGACTATTTACACTTCAATCCCCACAATTACACTATTGTTCGAACGAAAGTCTAAATATCCTAACCAAAGCATCTAACCACGTCACTTCGTCAAGGTTCCAGTCAATATAAATACACACAACTCAAATCAACCAGAAGCAAGCATACAAAAATTACTTACCAAACCAAGGACAAAACCCCCCACACTTAAACCATACAATGTCCACATTGTATAAAATGAAAAATTAAGCTAAGTATGGTAAAAAAAAATAAGAAAAGGAGAGATACGTCCCTGAAATCGCGCTTGTGATGATGAGTTGAGCATCCAAGATCATCTAACGGGCTTCAAAGTCAAGGGGAACCTGAAACAAAAACAAAAAGAACAAAAACACACAAAAACAAATAAGATTAAAAAGGCTTGGGTTGCCTCCCAAGAAGCGCTTAATTAACGTCTTTAGCTTGACGTGTCCACAGTCGATGTCATCCCGGGTCTAATAATAGATGACGGTCGTGCCACGCCTTGGTATTCTCTAAAAGCAAGAGTTGGCGATGATAATCACCAAGGCGGGCATAAAAATCACATCCCGAGATGCCGAACACTCCAACTATCTTCGGAGGTCGGAAACGCGAATAATCGATCACCTTGAATATGTCAAACGGCACTTGTAGCATGGGATGATCGGAAACCTTCTTAACTATCTCGTCAACCACCTCAAGATCAAATTTCAATAAAGCTTCGGGTGGATCAAAATACGACTCAATAGTCTCACTCTCCTCCAAAATCAGCATCATAACTCCACCTTCTTCACCAAGAGCCGGGAGGCTCGAATCTCCAACATCCTCCGGGAACTCCAACGGCAAAATCCCTTCTTCGTCCTCCTTAAAGATGTCATCAGTTAGCACAATCGGGGCGGCAAATTCAACCAAATCTCCAATAACCTCCTCTTTACACAACCCTTCTAAACAATTGTTCAAGCTTGATCCCATACACGAAGGAGACAAGGAATAATAATCATAGCTCGGAAAAGAAGTATGTAGTTCATAAGGAGCATATGGATCATTAAATCTCCAATTGTGATATGTAGCTGGGTTGTGATGACCAAAACTATGATCGGAAAAATTAGCATAAGAGTCAATATGGGCCGAGTTGTAGGAATTTGAAAGCGGGGCCCATTGGTGATTCGGAGGTTCGGATGGGTGGAAGTAGAACGTATCCATGAATCGATCATAAATTTCCTCCCATGATCTCAAGGAGTCGGGCTCTAAATCCAGCAACCATGTTCCCGCCCGATCCTTTAGCGTGAAAATAAAAAGTTGCATTTTCACTTGATCTATCGACAGGCCGAAAATAGGAAATGTCGGGATGATGGTATTATACTCTCGGATGAAGTTCAATGGGTCTTCGCTCGGTAGTCCGTGAAAAATCGGGAGTTGCTCAAGGTAAAACTCATCAAGATCGTACTCTGGCATTGCAAAGCTCATAGGAATTGTCGGTCGATACCCGTGCCAATTGGACGTTGGGCAAAACATCTCTTCATCGAAAGGTGGAGCGTCAAAGTCATCATATGGKGAACTTGCTCGATAGTTTGCCATCTTCAATCTAAAATCTCAAATTGTCAAAGCTTGGCTACAAAGCACAATACTCAACAAACGAGATTAAATGTACCAACAAGAACAAAAAGAAACAAAAACAAAATTCACAAACAAACACTAACACAAACAAACACTAACACAAACAAACAAATAAGAATACGAACAAAAGTAAATAAAAGCAAACACCAAAAATCGTAGCCTTTAGCCTTCCCCGGCAACGGTGCCAAATTTTGAATCGAACTTTTTCGCGTTTAAAATAATGAAAAGCTCGTACGCAAGAGAACGGAGCTATTGTAGGCGATAAGTTGACTCGAGTCGAATCACAAGGAAGACTAATCAGAAACTATTTCGGTGTTCGATTTTATGTACGTAGAAACAAAAATAAAAACTAGACTAGACTAAATTAAACACGCGATCAAATTGAGTTTGAGGTTTTCTAACATCTACGAGCAATAAAATTAAAAGCTTTAAAACGATAAATAAAAAAACGAAGGTCAAGTGCAGCGAAATCGTCTCCACGATCGGGGTTGTCAATCTCGATGGTTCTAAATGACCCTAAGCACACTTGACTAATAAACTCAACCAAAGCTCATGTTACTCTAAACATCATGCAATTAAAAATGAGAACTTAAGCATTTAAAACCTGCAAATCACCAAGCATCTCCAACAAAGAAATGAAAGCTTATGAAATCAACGAGAAAAGTCGCGAAGTTCAAACGAGAAATTAAACTACGAATTACAAAATAATCTATCTAACATCTAAAGTCTAAAATCTAAGAAACTAAAACGAAAATACAGAAAGTAAAACAAAGACGAAGAACAAACGAGGAATTGACGACTCGAACTTGTAATCTTTGACTCTTCAACCCGAATTATGCGCGTAATTGAAATGGTGGCATGAACCGAGGGTTCTCTACAATATCTGGACCTTTTCCCCTCGTCCCAGCCCTTGAAAATAAAGAAAACCACCAGCTTTAATAGATTTTTCGAAAATAACCGCTCAAACTGCCGGAGCGTCGACGGTGCGTCAGTCGACTCGAGCCAGGCTGCACGCGTCGACCAGGCAGTGCATCGATCGACGGAGCTAGGATCGACGCAACAGAACATTTGCATCGACGGTGCATCATTCGACGCGAGGCAGGCTGCGGCAACTAGTGTCAGCATGACTCGGACACTGGGTAACCCAGTGTCAGCACAGCACATTGCTTATCCAATCTTCATCTTCTCGAGCTATAACACCAAAATAAAACAAAATTAGATTATTTCATATAAAATAAAGTAAAAACACATTAAACACCAAACGAGACGAAAAACATCAAAAGGAAGAAAAACAATAAAAAGATAAACCTAAAACACGTAAAAGCACACAACACACGATGCCAGAATTCACAAAAATCACATACAAATATATACAAATCAGCAGGTTGTTGTGACGTACTTGGATGCAGTCTTAAGTCGCTGATCTCAGATTTGAGGTTAGTACCTCCTTTATTTGGTAGCCCAACTTTTGGACTTATCAAATTGGCGCCATCTTTGGTAAAGAGGGACATCGAGTCCTTGAGCGAAAGGCGTGAGAGATTCCACAAACAAGATATGAAGGATAGCAACATAATCCTAGAACTCTGCACTATGGTTCTGGATTGAACAATAAAAAGAAGAAGAACAGATTGGCAGATATCAACGAACAAGAGATGATAAAAGACGGACAAACGCCTTCTCAGGCGGATCCAATAATTCAAGGCACCAGTAATACACCGCCGCCTTATCCCAAGAAACGTGATGGGAAGGGACCGGTGGAAAGTCTGGAGGCGAGAACACCAGAAGGAGAAGCGCAGAAAGCGATTCACGTAGAAACAAGGGAGGGGGAGGATTTGCCCAAGGATAAGCCCTTCCAAAATAAGAAAGGGTTTTTAGAAGGACTTATGGATTTTGTGCCTTTAGAAAAGCAGGAGGAGATGTATAAATACCTAGCAGGAGGGCTAGGTACTAGGAAGGAAAAGGGTGGTAAATCAGATAGCGAGTAAGAGGAGGATTCGACGATCAGAAAGGTAAAACGAGATGAGAAGTCTCTGTCTAAAAGACTGTCTCAAAAGAGAGGACGGAGTAAGCGGAAAAATGAGGATGCTTCTAGTTTCACCTCATCCATAGATTCTCATGTTCATAAGTGGAGAGTGAAGGGAGTGAAAGTAAGGCGAAGTCATTATAGGCGTAGAGGTTGCCGACACAGTAAGCATGTTAGTGAGAGCGAGACTTATACCTCGGATACGGATGGTGGGTCTCACAAGAAATCCCGGAAGAGTGGTAGTAGATTTAAGGAAAGAAAGGGGGAAAGCGAAATAGGGCCGCATTGTAAGGCCTTTAGAGATTTGCAGGAGGCCACGTTGAAGTTAGAAAAGCGAGTAGATGGGGAGAAATCTGATGGAGACGAGGGACATCCTTTCTCAGAGGATATGATGCACGCTGCAATGCCTAAAAGCTATAAGGCATTGGAATTTCAGTATCGAGAAGTGACAGATCCAGTCGAGCACCTACAGCTCTTCGAGAATGCAAGAATGTTGCACAATTATACGGATGTCGTGGCATGTCGGGCCTTTGTGTTCACCTTGAGAGGGATCGCGCAAAATTGGTTATACTAGCTCCCGCGGGGAAAGATTACCAGTTATTAGGTGTTGCGAGCTGCTTTTTTGAAGCAGTTTTCTAGCGTGAAGCAGAGCGCGAAAACGACACAGTCATTTTTTACCATGGTGCAGCGACCTAATGAAACACTTAAGCAATATATTAACAGGTTCACTTATGCCACTTTGGAGGTACCCGCAGCCACATATGAGATGAAGGCTGGAGATTTACATCAGGGATTAAGGAGAGAAGATTTGCGTAAATCGCTGGTCAAAAAGGAGGCAAGGACCTATGATGAGGTTCTGGCGAGATGTCATAAATACGTACAGGTGGAGGAAGCTGAAGAAGAACATCGAGCACGTTTTGGCAGGGAGGTTATAGATACAGGAGAAAGCGGATCTAGAAGGGAGTTGAGGAGAGAACCAAGGAGGATAGTGTGTGGACTCTTGAGCCCGAGCTCTATGATTGATAAAAAACCAGAGGAGAATATGCGAGATTGGAGAGAGGAGGATTTCACACCATTGGCCTACCCGCGAGCTAGGGTATTCGGTATTATGGAGCGCTCGGTACCCGATGCTATAAAATGGCCAGAGGATCGCACACCTATCCCTACTCATCCCAAAACTGCCTCCTTTTGCTTATTTCATAACAACTACGGACATTTCACTGAGAAATGCAGGCACCTCAAGGAGGGGATAGAAAGACTTATAAGAGCGGGGCATTTAAAGGAAGTGATTTATAAGGAGAGAGAGCTGAAGGAACAGAGGCGGCCGCTACCTCCACCACCACCGGGAGTTCCGCCCTAGCAACAGATCGCGAGACAACGACAATAAGGAAATTAAGGACATGATGGTCCGCGAAGGAATAGAGGGAGGATAAACATGATTTCAGGTGGACCAACGGATGACGATTCTAATAATACGCGGAAAAGGCACGTTAAGTCAGCTCGTTCAGGAACATGGAAGGTCGCTAGTGTGAGCGGGCAATCACAGGTTGTGGGGCCAATCATCTCTTTTGTCCCCAGTGATCGGCGCGATTTACAGGAAGATCACAATGATGCATTGGTGATTGAGGCGGAGATTGCAGGGTACGAAGTTGGCAAAATTTTTGTGGATAATGGAAGCTCGGTGAACATCATATATACGGACTGTCTTGAACAGATGGAGGTGGAAAAAAGGGTGCGTTCTGTGAATACGCCCATATATGCGTTCAATGGGGTACAGGTGAATACCGAGGGCGAGCTGACGTTGTAGGTGGTACTAGGAAAAAATGAGTCACGAGTGGAGAAGAGCTTGAAGTTTTTGATCATCCGAGAGAGATCAGCCTATAATGCGATATTGGGGCGACCTGCCCTTAATGCGTTCCAAGTGGTAACGTCGACCTATCACATGAGCATCAAGTATCCAGTGGGTGACAAAGTAGGGGAGGTCATCGCAGAACAGCAGGTCGTGAGATCATGTTATCAGATGGTGGTCAGGAAAGGACTGATGGAGAATAAACGTGAAAGGGGTGACGAACAGCCGGAGGGGTGCTTAATGCAAAGAAAATGAAGGAACAGGAGAACTCTGTTCAACCGAATGAAGAGCTGATGGAGATCTCATTAGAAGAAGATCGCCCAGAGTATACCACAAGGGTGGGGACCCTAATGCCTGAGATGTTGAGGGACGAGTTGATCAAGCTGTTAAGAGAGTTTCGGGATGTATTTGCATTTGGAGATGGAGAATTAATGGGGGTGTCACCGGAGGTCGCGCAACATCATTTAAATGCAGATCCGGAGGCAAGATCAGTAAAGTAAAAGAGGAGACATTTTGGGCCAGAACTGAATAAAGTAATTGAAGAGGAAGTGCAGAAATTGTTGAAAGCTAGCCACATAAGGGAGATACAATTCTCTGAGTACTTGTCTAATGTTGTGATGGTGCCAAAACATGCTTAGAAGTGGAGGATGTGTGTGGATTTTTGTGACCTAAATAAAGCTTGCCCGAAGGATCATTATCCTTTGCCGCGAATTGATCAGTTGGTGGATTCTACCTCAGGGTGCGAGCTATTGAGCATGATGGATGCTTCAACGGGGTATCACCAAATACCCCTTGCAAAGAAAGATCAACCCAAAGTGAGTTTTGTCACTTCTACGGGTACGTATTGTTTTGTATCCATGCCTTTTGGCTTGAAGAATGCAGGAGCGATCTATCAGAGGTTAGTGGACCGTATGTTTAAAGACCTGCTGGGGTCTACCATGGAGGTTTATGTCGATGACATGCTGGTTAAGAGCAAGAGAGAAGAATCCCATGTGGAAGACTTGAAGAAGTCGTTTGTTATATTGAGACAGTACGGGATGAAACTTAATTCCAAGAAGTGTGCGTTTGGTGTACGGTCTGGAAAGTTTTTGGGTTATATGGTGACAGAGTGAGGAATTGAAGTTAATCCAGAGAAGGTGCGAGTTATTTTGGAGATACCACATCCTCGCACGGTGCGTGATGTTCAGGTGCTTACAGGTCGGATGCCAGGTCTTAGTCATTTTATTTCTAGATCGGCGGAGAGAGGCGTCCCATTTTTTAGGGCGCTTCGTAAGGGATCCAAGTTTGAGTGGAAAAATGAGGCTGCGGAGGCATTTAAGGATTTAAAGAAGTACTTGGCGGAGATACCATTATTGACCAAGCCTATGCCGGGAGAGGATTTGATCTTATACATATCCGTAGGGGAGGTCGTCGTAAGTTCTGTGTTGATAAGAGAAGAGGTGGGCACATAAAAGCCTATCTATTACATTAGTAGGATGCTGCACGGGGCTGAGTTAAAGTATATCGAGTTGGAGAAAGGAGGTTTTGTGTTGGTTTGTACAGCGAGGAAGTTGAGACCCTATTTCTTGAGTCACAAGGTGAAGGTACGTACTAACCTAGCTCTCAAGCAGGTTCTAGGCAATCCCAATGTGTCTGGGAGGTTTGTGAAGTGGGCTGTAGAGTTGAGTGAGTATGATGTTATTTATGAGCCAAGGGTGGCTATCAAGGCGCAAGTGTTAGCAGATTCTTTACAAGAGATGGCGAAGCCAACTGAGGTGGATAAGGAGGTGAAAGCATGGACCCTATATACAGATGGTTCAACTATGGCATCGGGAGCAGGGCTGGGTATTGTATTGACCAGCCCGGAAGGAGAAAGTCTGGAGTTTGTGATCAAGCTAGGATTTAAAGCATCCAATAATGAGACAGAGTACGAAGCCGTATTGCAAGATATTAAGATGGCGAGCGATCTGGGGGCACGGAAGTTGTGGGCGTATACCGACTCCCAGTTGATAGCTCGTCATTTCGATCGATCTTTAGAAGCTAAGGAGGAGCGGATGGCGGTGTATTTGAATAAATTGCTTGAAGAGGTAACACATTTTGACGAATTCAAGCTGGAACATTAATCGCGAGCTGAGAATACCCGTGCCGATCAGCTCGCTTGATAGCAGGAGCCCTGGGGACTTGTGATACTCGGACAATTACATTGATGGAGCTGGAGCACAGTAGCGTGGAAAAGGGTAAAGAGGTAATGGAACTTGAAGTCAAAGATGATTGGCGTACTCCTATTTGGGATGTTTTGGTTAAGGCAAAAGAAGGTGCAGAGAGACTGACAACAAAGGAGGCCAGAGTAGCAGCTCACTTTTGTGTAATACACGAAGAACTGTACAAAACGTCACGCTTTGGACCTTTTCTGAAGTGTTTAGCTATAGAGCGAGGAGCGGAAGTATTGAAAGAAATACATGAGGGGTATTGTGGCGATCATGCGAAGGGAAAGGCACTATTGGGCATAACATTGCGAGCTGGTTTCTTTTGGCCTGGGATGAAAGCTATGGCTAGCGAGCTGGTTCGAATGTGCAAGAAGTGCCAAATGCATGCTCCGGTTATTCATGTACCGACTGAGGAGATGATGGTTATGAGCTCTCCATGTCCATATGCGCAGTGGAGAATTGATCTTGTGGGTCATTTTCCAAAGACCCCGAGCAACAAGAAGTACTTAGTGGTGGCGATTGATTACATTACAAAGTGGGTGGAAGCTGAAGCAGTTATAGCGATAAGCGAGCAACACATAATGGATTTTATCTTTGATAACATATTTTGCAGGTTTGGAGTACCGCGAGTGTTAGTGTCGGATAATGGGACTCAGTTTAATGACAAAAAGATGCAGAGGTGGTGCAAAGAGATGGGGATGAAGCAACGATTTGCTTCTGTGGCGCATCCGCAAACCAATGGGCAAGTAGAAGTTACTAATCGAATAGTTGTGCAGGGACTTAAGCTGCGATTGGAGAAAACAGGCAGGCTTTGGGAGGAAGAGCTCGTGTCTGTCCTATGGGCCTATCGAACGACCCCTCAAACTACCACGGGAGAGTCGCCGTTTAGCTTGGTCTATGGAATTGATGCATTCATTCCAGCAGAGATTAGTTGGAGGTTTGCAACGCTTAATAGCATTTAATGTAGAGGAGAATGAAAGACGGTCTCGAGGGGCGATTGAGACAATTGATGAGATAAGAGAGAAAGCTGCAGCTCGGGTTGAACACTATAAACAGAGAGTACAAGCTGCTTTTAATAAGCGGGTTAAACATCGTTGTTTTCAAGTCAGCGATCTGGTGTGGAAGAGGGTTGACGCATTAAAGATGATTAAGAAATTGGAACCGAACTGGGTTGGGCCGTTTAAGGTGATAAAGGTGTTGAGAGGAGGAGCATATATACTTGAAGATGCAGCTGGGAAGGTCTTTCCACGTAGCTGGAATGTGTGTCACTTGAAAAAGTATTACGCGTAGAGAGTGAACTGCGGGAGAAGGTAACTCTGGGCTGGAGGGCACTTCTCCCGCAGAAAGTTTTTGTTGGAAGGATCTGGTGGAAGTTTGTGTTTTTGGTATGTGTTTTTGTGGCGGGAGAAGGTAACTCTGTACCGGAGGGCACTTCTCCAGACCAAGCGACCTTGTGATGGAAGTTTGTGTTTGTGGTACGTGTTGGGTTTTTGTGGCGGGAGAAGGTAAACTCTGGGCTGGAGGGCACTTCTCCCGCAGAAAGTTTGTGTTAGAAAGATGTGGAAAGTTTGTTTTTGTGGCAAGTGTTGTGTTTTTATGGCGGGAGAAGGTAACTCTGGACCGGAGGGCACTTCTCCCGACCAGGCGAGCTAGTGGAAAGTGTGTGTTTTTAGAGTTGTGCAACCAAAACAGCTCGCAAAACTGTATTTATTATATTATTCAATTTCCCAAACATCATGCAGGAGAAGTGCCCTCTGGTCCAGAGTTACCTTCCCCCCCCCAAAAAACCAACTCTAAAGACAAACTTTCCACTAGCTCGCCTGGTCGGGAGAAGTGCCCTCCGATCCAGAGTTACTTTCTCCCGCCACAAAAA
>BMAC01000041.1:1380135-1391569 GCA_014905375.1 Phtheirospermum japonicum
TGGTTGACGAGCTTTTTTGCAGAGAGCAAATGGCGGTTTTTCGATTGCAATTGCGTAAAGTTGTAAATGAGGAAGATGAAATGATTTTTATGTGTTTGGCAGCGGAAAGCTGATGGGACAGATTGGAGCGGTATTTGGTAGGGTTTATTCAGGGAATATCTTGGGCCTTTTGTTTTGGGCCCACCCTGTTTATTATACTAGGAGATAATCGTAGTGTGACACGTGGCTGACACGGTGTCAGGCTGTATTTAATGAAGCCTAAATGGGATTGGATGTGTAGGAGGAGGCGTGGTTTGACTTTTGTGGCTTGTTCATGATTGCGTTTTGGGGAGTTATTTGGGGTCCGGATGTGATTTCAGGTCGGAAGGTAACGGTGGTGAGATTCCAGGTCGTTATATACATAGCTGGGGATGACCTGGGGGATTTGTGGGTCGTCTCCCGCAGGATGATCATCTTGTCTTAAAATAAGCGAGCTCTGTGAGCTGAACATTTATAGGTCGCAGGTATATTTGATAATTCGCAGTGGTGAGGTGAGTATTATAGCTCGATTCGCGATTTTGAAGTGTGGATTGGTAAAATGAGGTAGCGGTTTATTTGTGTGTTTATATTTGATTGTTGTTTTTTAGTGGTTCTTGTGCTTTTTGACTATGTTTTTACATGTCCTACCTGATTTCGTGCCTTAATCAGTTAGAACATGGGGGACTAGCTGATACGGACCAAAATGTCCATACGTGATATTATTTGATGTATGATGTTATTTGTGGTAAGAGACCTCATTTTTGGGAGAGGGTGTTCCTCCTAGGAGATGAGCGAGCTGTATTGTGTCCTTGAGAAGTAAGCGAGCTGGTTTGTGTAGAGTAGCGACCTGTAGTATGTGGATGAGTTCTCATATAGGGTCGTGATCTCTTATGATTTGAGCTGTATACTTGAGCTTGATTGTGGGCTTTATGAATGGAAAGCCAGTGGGCTTCGGGTGATTATCTAATATGGTTTTCGGTGGGCTGCATAAAGGGCCCAAGCCTGTTGTGTTGAACAGATTTGTTATGTATGGGAACTTAACATGTGAAGAGAGTCCTAATTATAAGTCGGTTGTAAAATTGTGATATGAAGGGAGTTACGGTTATAGAAGGTAATCTTAGATTGAGGGACACTTCCCCTATCTCTATAAAAGGAGTCGTATGTCTCTCATTATTTTTCTAAGTCGATATCGCTTTATCATATTATTGTTTATTGAAGAGAAGAGTTGAGTGTTAATTTCGATTATTAACTTAAGCGTCGAAGGGCATTAATGGGCTCGAAATCCGGCCCGTTCGAGGCGCTATTTTTGCAGGACCAGGAAGGTCGCCAGGAGATTCACGGAGGATTTGGCAGGTCGCTGTGACGTACTTGGAAGCAGTCTCAAGTCGCTGATCTGAGATTTGAGGTTAGTACCTCCTATATTTGATAGCCCAACTTTTGGACTTATCATTTCTGCAGTCTAAAATTGCTAATAGTGATCATTTCAACACAGTAATAAGAGGTTGTTCAAGTTTAATCCGCCTACTACGAAGTAAGTTTTATGGGTTCTTTGTTAATTAGGACACAAATTGAATCCCATCTTAACGCCATTGCATGGGTTGTGGTAGGTTGACGTATTTGTGGACAGTTTTTCTTTCTTTTGATATTTGTATAGATGTTAATTTCCTATAGACAAAGTTGTCTATTGAACAGTCCAAGTCCTCAGCTGGTGTCTCTACTTGTACTTGCACTGGTTCTGTTGTTTTGAGTTTATAACTATCATCTTTATAAAATATATCAACGTTTATTGTGTTTATCTCTCGGTTGAAGTCTGAATCTTTATCAATTGCAATTCAATTCTAACTAAAACTGGTAGAATTAGCTTTTTATGATATTTTAATAAGAACAACCGAGTATGTTCTTTTTTTTTTTTTCTCTGCTTGGGTATATATGCAAAATCTTCAGTTTTCAAGTAACAACATTGTGCCAACAAATATAACACTAATAAAAATAATACTTCACATCAGCAAAACTAATGCCTTATTTAAAAAAAATGTACTTTACATCAGAACAGTTGTAATTAACACTAAAAACTACAATAACTTTCAACATATGAGTTAATACCTTACATTAGAAAGACGAATTCAATACAACAGAAAAACAATTACTCTACGGTAGTTATGGCATAAATAATATAAAAATAGACTTTCATATAATGTTTCCTCCAAGTTATCAACAAACTTACACCTCTATACAAAATGACTTGTATGAAACGCCCGACGTACCACAAGTAAAGCATTGATGTTGCTGATATTGGCGATTCATGCACATAAAGTTTGTATAGCCTACCAGATAATCAGATATTATATTCTTATGAGACAAGTGATTAATATAAATTGTTACTTCTTGATTACTAAGATATTACATCAACATTCTTTTAAGATTGAACTGTATTCACCAATGCTTCAATAGATGTACAATATCAATATATCACATATTAGGAAAAATATATAAAAAATTCAACAATTTACATAAAAAAAAACACACATAATGTATATATATTAATGATACTAATACACCACCACTATGAAACTAATACCTCATGAATAATAAATATTTATAGGCTAGAGCCATTAATGCTCATTTCAGTTTTTTTTTTTTTTTATCTTTCTAATGCAACAAAATCATACCATACTATAGAAAAACCAATACACAACTGCTACAAAACTAATATCTTATTGATGATTATAATACAAAATCTTCAATACCTTACCGCAAAGAAACTAACACCATGTAGTTAAAAATTACTACACCACACCTTTGAAACTAATACCTTAGTGATGAATAACTCATAATTTTAGGACATGCACATTAATGCTTTACTATAGGTTTTCCAATATCTTGCCTCAACAAAAAGCAATATTAGACAGTAGCAAAACTAATATACTAATGTTGTGAAACTAATACCTTACTGATAAATAATTTATAATACACCACTACTCCAAACCAATATCATACAGTACACAGACCAATACATCAATGGTCTGAAACCAATACAATATAACTTCATCCTCATTCAAATTTTTGTTCACATGTTGCTCAAAGTCGTCAATTTGGTCTTCAATCTCTATTGATAGTTGTAAAATTGGCCAAAACCCGAGAAATATACAAAAATCAAGAACATGATTTATTATAAACTCCAATCTCATTAAACCAACCTCTAGAATAAAATAAAGGACAACACTCTTGTTAGATCAGATTAATGGATTTGACCCGTTAGGCCGGGTTAAGCCCATACTCAGACCACATTGACCCACATAGAAAAGAAATATATAAGTGCGTTGATCTCCACCCCTACCCCCACCCCAATCTTTGCATCCCCAAATTGACCAATCTCTGACAACGACACCACCACAAGCCTTTATTGTGCCATCGCATACTTCGCTTCCGCCGCAAAGCCTTCTCTCTCTCTCCAATTAGCATTCCACCACTCCGTGAGAAGCCAAACCTCCATTGTCGCTATGCAAACCTAGCTACACACCACCATCGTCGCACCACCACCTTGACCACTGCATTATAAGTTCTAATTTGATGACGTTTTATGACCAAACCTCTGTCATCGACACCACCACAAGCCTCTATTGTGCCATCGCATAACTTCGCCTCCGCCTCCAATTAGCATTCCACCACTCTGTGAGAAGCCAAACATCCATTTTCTCTGTGCAACCCTAACTACACACCACCATTGTCATAGCAACACCTGGTCACTGCATTATAAGTTCTAATTTCATGACGTTTTGAGGAAATTATGTGAGAGTTTAAGAAAATAATATGATTAAGGATTTGGGGGCATTTTGGTGCTAAACTGAAGTTCTAGAATTACATTTATTCTAGGGCATCACTCTTGTCAGGCCAGACAAACGGAGCATCCGTTAGGCTAAAATTTCATATCAATACATAATAGTACAAAAGCCAATACATTATAGTGAAAAACCAATACATCATAGTATAAAAACCTATACATCATATCACGGGTCAGAAATTTATGAAAAATCAATACTTTTGAGTACAAAAATCAATATATCATAGTACAAAAACTAATACATTACAGTATCAGGTCAGATGGCCTAATGGGTCATGACCCATCAATCTGGCCTAACACAAGTGTTTGCCTTATATAAATTATAATGTGCGATATTTTCGCATAAAGTTATGATACTTCTAGGGGCAATTCCCATGTGCTCCATTAGGTACATGTTTGATCTCAAATACTCTAATGAAAATATTAATTTTCCATATAATCGATTATCTTCCCATATAATCTAAACTACTACATAAGAATACTACTTTACCCTTATTAATATTTTTTTTAATTTCAATTTTTTTTTTCTTTATTCAACATTTAATACAACCAAAATCCATACTATTACATGAAATTTTCATATTATTGTCACCGATCATTAACGGCGAATTTCATACTACACAGTGTATTTTCATATTACATAGTGCAATTTTATACTTGTACTGTATACAGTAGTAATTCCATACTACTATGTTTTATACTTTTAATTATTATAAAAGATTTCACACTACACCGTGAGATTTCATACTATATCATATAATTATTATATGCAATATGTCATACTAAAATACAACCTTTTCTTTTCACAATTTTATATTTTTAAATTTCAATTCCATACTATGTATGAAATTCAAGCTGATATTGTGGACTTCATACTAAAATTTCACAAAACCAATAAGATTTCATACAATATTATCGAATTACATACTATTATATTTTATTATTCATTATACCATTATCAAATCATAACTCCACTAAAACTCAAAAAATCACTAAAAATACTATTATATTTTAAAATTCATACTACCATTATTAAATTTATACTAACCCTACCAGATTGCATTATCCAGTTTTTTTTCAAAGTTTTAGATTGGACTGTCAAATTTTATATTAAATTGCGCAAGATAATTCCACACTGCACAATATCTTCAAAACATACTACATCGAGCATAATTTCATACTACTCATTAAATGTGGAGAAAAATTCCATATGCCATTTTTATATTATTATTATTAGATTTTTAGGTGTAGGGATAGTTTTGATCATTTAAATTGTAATTATGATTGAATAGGATATGTATAACTAAATGTGATAAAATATTTTTCATTAGAGAACTTGACAATTAGTGATAATACGAGTGTAGCAAATGAGAATCTTCCCTTACTTTTAATTAAATTTGTCATACATATATTATAATTTGTAGTACCCTCATAATACTACACACAATGCTTATGCTCAAATTCATAGCAATAGAATCAATCGTTGGGGGCTTGTAGGGTAATCTGTAAAATAATGCATGTCCAAAAGTTGAGTGTAGAAATTATTATCCATCCACTCCTCAATAGATAGAGTTTTACCAAAAGACTTGACTACAGTGGCAGTTGTTTTACAATTCCAAGGTGAAATTGTACGTATCTTTATTTTGTTACACCTAATCATTGAAAAAAATAGGAAAAATAAATTTTTTGAAGAGAGAAAGAATGTTTCTCTTTAATTTATATGCACAAACATAAAACCACATGTATTGAATTCAATAATCGGCTTTTGTCACGAGTAAATAAAATAAAAAGGAAAGGATAAATTCCCCTTACCTCAATCGTTACATAGATTTCCTATTTTTGATTAGAGCCAAAAAACAAAATACCTAAATATAAATAAAATGAGATTTAAAGAAAAAAAATTAACTCTATCACATATTTCTAGATGATAATGATATGGAACTTGTGCCAGAATTGAGAAATTCTATGCCTCGGAACTTTAGTGTTCTCTTATTTATTATTTGTATCAGAAATAAAAGGAGTAATAGTAAGACAAAGTGCGAGAAAACCGAAACTCGTGGTTATCGTTTCACCTCTAATGGGCCCCATAACAAGCTAGTCTTGTGATCAACACTTTTTTCTTTTTAATTATGTGGACCCTCGCCTTAATCAATGGTGCTTAGTTGGGGGATTTTAGGAAAAGGGGAATGAGAATCATAGTGGTGCTTGGTAATTGCACACTATAAGTTTGATTGTCACTATTTTGGTGTTGAATCATACCCATCACTAGGGTTGAGCATCAGTCGGTTCGGCAGACGAACCAAATTTAAAAAAATAAAATGATAAAAAAAATACTAATGGAAACCGAAGAAAATTTAGTATAAAATCAAACTTCAACTGAATGAAATTCTCGAGCTAGTTTACTTATGTTATTCGCTTTTCACATCTCTTTGATTCATGAAATTATTCCAATTAAAGTTAGAATCAATTGCATGATCTAACAAAAATGAAAATAACTTCTTACATGGTAATTTGGTAATTGTTTCAACAAAATCACTGTATGCATACAATCTTCAAGAACATACAATCTTCAAGAACGAATAGAAAAAAAGGAAAGAAAGAAAAAAAAAAAAAGAAATAACAATCTTCGTAACATTTCATAACTTAACATCTCATAACTTAACAGGAACATCTTTCTTTTGCTTGCTTGTGCTTTCATGGGTTGTTTGGTCATGCGAGAGATAAAAATGATAGAAATATAGAAATATAAGAGTGTGGGTGGGTGACAGAGCTGGTCCAATACTTTTAGAGGCTCGGTGCGAAAAATATTTGAGCAATTTAAATTGAGAGGCGAAAATTTTAGGTAATTCGTTATTATTATTTTCTCCACTATTATATAATTATTCTAAGTGGTGAATTCCTCAAGTTTTTCATGTCAAATTTATCTAATACTTCTATTTAAAACTCAACTAATTCTCTCTCCCTCTCTCTTTTTGTTTCGTATATTTCATGTCCAGACATATATTTTTGAGTATAATTCCTAATATATATTAAAAAAAAAAAAGAATCAGAGGCCCTCGTCAGTTGAGGTCCTTGTGTGACGACACCTCTCGCACGCCCTCAATTCCGACTCTGCTGGTGATACATGAGTTAGACTTAGAGAAAGAGAGTCTTGTTGGTTGTATGTGAAAGTGAGAGAGAAAAATGATATAATTAGTGTTTTAATTATACATTGTGAAAAATTCAGTTCGGTTAATTTGAGACTTTTACTTCCAGAATTGAAGCGAACTAATATATCCCATTTTTTGAAAAAGTAAAACCAACCAAACAAAATGTGACTAAATCTGAACCAAATTGGCATTTTTATCAAGTTCGATCATTTCTTTTTTGATTTTACCCGATTTCCACTTCCTATATCAAACCCATTAACACAAACACTTAAACTCATTCTAATTCACTGACTATCTAAATATCACATCAAAGAAACAATGGACATGTTCGTTTATCAGGGGTTTGGAAAAATATTAGAGGTTTGAGCAATATTAGAGGACTGACTGCTCAAATCCTCTAATTAGTATGTTTGGTAAATAGAGTTAAAAAGTTTTTTTGTCCAATAAGCTAGTTCTGAAAAAGCTGGAAATTTGAGAAATTAGAGGTTTGAGGTATTGTTTAAAAATAATAATTTTATCCTTAATATATATATATATATATATATATATATATGTATATATATATATATATTATTAATTTAAATATAAATACTATTAGCAATATTTAGCTATTTGAATAAATTAAATTTAATATATTTTCAAATCAGTAATTCAAGAAATAGATGTATATTTAATAATTTTAAAATAATTCCTAAATCTTGTTTTAATTATTCAATACACTTACCATATAAATCTATATCATGAATATAAAAATACTCAATAATAAAGTATATCAATGTCCATATTGATCATTTATACAATCAAACAACTATCCACTATTAAATATTCATTGAACATTACTAGTCAAACTTCTAAAACAATCAACTAGTCAAACCATCTAATACAATCTTCGACTGATGGTGATGGGTCAAGAAAGGCAGCACATTCGCCCACTTTGCCTCGATAGGCTGTTTAGTAAACTCTACCTTTGGATATGGCGGGAGAGCAAATCAAAATAGAAAAACTCACATCGGGTTTAGGAATTATTAGGCTCGAAGTGATGACTTCCACCACGTCAAGGGAATCAATAGAGCTAGGTCACTTCCCACACTACTGTGTGTCGAAGTACGGTAAAATAAATAAAGAAAAAAAGTCAAATACTCATTGAATGTGTTAAGTATATAGTTAGACTCGTTGAAAAAACTAATTAAACACCTAATACAATGAGCTACCAACTATCTAACCGCTAATTGATAAACAGACAAATATTTTTGCTCTAATTAGTAATTTCTTTCGGGGTTTAAATAACAAATGCAGCTTACTTTAGGGACTATACCGAGATTTTTCAAAACTTGAAGGAGTTTACGGTAGATCTTCTTCACCCATTCCTTCATAAACTAAAGATCAACAAGAACCACGCAGACACAAAGAAGTTCAACAATGGCGTGGAGGGGACAGCTTTCTCGAAATCTCAAGGAGCTTCGTGTTCTATTCTCTCCTACTTCTCCTTCCAGCTCTGCTACTAGGTTTTGCACGATTGATTTTTGATTTCAAAATTATAAATCTTCTCTTTATTTATTTTAATTATGTTCTAATCTTTTTTTTTTTCGCAGAGCTTTCATTGAGAATAATTACAAAGATCTGAAAACGAAAAACCCTAAGCTTCCCATTTTGATCCGCGAGGCCTCTGGCATCGCACCTCAGCTTTGGGCAAGATACGGTAATATTCTTTTTTTTTTTTTTTTCCAGATCCCCATTTCTTATTGGTATGTTATGGAATACCAGTATTGTTTATTTTCATTTTTTGTTTTGCTGAATTTCAGTATCATATTATTGTTCATAGTTAAACGAGCTACGTGCTAGGGGTAATTAGTGTGCTTCTTTCAATTTTCAGCAAAATGCAATTAGATTGGTTAAAAATGTACATTATTATGATAGCCTTACGGATTTTCTGGTTTGATATAGACCTGGGCGTTGAGAGGGGAATACGTTTGGATGGCCTAAATGAAGAACAAATCTCTAAGGTTCTTGAAGAACTTGCTAAGGGTGCGGGCAGCCTTTGAAGGCTGAGCCCACTTTCCATTGGGTTTTTCTCAGAAACAATAAAAATGCCAGCCAGGAGTTTCTGGAGGTTAATTTTCTGTTTTGATTCTGTGGACTCGTGTATCTTACTTTGTATGCCTCACAGTTTGCATCCATTATAAACTGCTTCTTGCAACAAGGGTTGTCTGTGTATTTTGTAGCCTTTCATGGAATATGCATTCATTTATCTTCCAATGGAAATATGGAATATTATCCCTCTAGCTTTCCTTTTATATTTCTTTTTTCAATTGCTATTTTTGTTGTTGTTGAGGATTGGAGAGTACTCGGATACCCTGCTCGTTGGCTTTGTTTAAGGTTGATTTCCTGGCCCTCCTGTTAGATATGTTAGACCAAGAAAATATATTGGATGCACTAGAATATAATAGCAGTATGTACATGCAAATAAAGTAAGTTCCCGAGGCCACATAGGTGTTTTATTCGTCTCATTGCTATTTATATAGAATCGAACACATTTTTCCTTCAATTGCAGCATGCAAGATTTTCAAAGCAAAGATTTTTATTTATTTTCATGTAGCTTGTTATGATGTTACCGATGCATTTTTTTTTCCCAATATTCATGTAACTTGGTAAGATGAATAAATTATGAGAACTGCAGGAGCATTATGATCTTAGGCTTGATCTAAGAGTATGCCACATAGTTCATTATCATGTAGAAGAAACTGAGGCAAAAGAGGAACATGGAAATGACAATTAGAGAGCAAAGACATCTTAGGTCAGACATAGTTAGCTCAATATACATCGTTTAGGAGAATCGCATATCTGATTTTTCTGTTCGTATGGAAATATTTTGCAAGAATGATTTGGATAGAAACCATTTACAAGAATGCTTATGTAATCTACAAAATTATGTCACAAAAGGACATTAGATAGGTGATTGGTAAGGGATTTCCAGTTTGCTGCTTAATTATCGAGCATGATTTTGCATGTGATCAATAAAACGAACAATATTTGATGTTCTCGATAGATTATAATCAGCAAGGATGGCTTTCATTATGCAATTGTATCATGAATGTCTAACTTTATATGAATCCATTCTATCCAAACATTCCAATTTGTAAATCATCCTTTTTAGAACAAAACTATATAACTGAATTCTATGAGAAATAATATCAAATTAAAAAACAGTCACATGCACTACTCATAGTGATCCAAGAAAAGAAAATACAGGTAATCTTGAACAACGCAGAGATTTACTGAACATAAGCTGACTAACTTTTGTGCCAATGTGATATGAGTTTTGCACTGCTTGCAAATGAAGTAGTCTGTGTTAGGCTGTTCCAACTCCACCAAGAATAACATCCGCCCGAGTTTTCTTGAAAGGAATGAAAATGAAATGGGGATGATTTAGTGAACTAATTAGAAAGTGGCGAATGGGGAGAAAGTTGTTTATAGGTTGTAAATTTGAGTGGTGTTGAGTGAAATTACAGTGTGTTGATTACTATCAGATGGGTTTTCATTTACATTACCGCCCATTGCCCCTGGGCTATTTTTGTAGTACTTTCATTTTATTTAGTTATAATTTTAAGTTAATTACAAAAAAAAAAAAAAAAATAAATAAATAAACGGGGAGCATATTGACGACATTTATGGTCTTTAACAAAACTTGAACGTGCTGCGGCAGTTACAGAGAAATCAAAGGACTATCGAGCATTGTTTTTCATGATGACCCTTACATTTGCGCGAATACTTGTACGAGTTTGGTACTAAGGCTACAAGCATAGTTAGTTCAATACGGGACATGCATAATTCGGTGTTTTATATTTATGAGTATATTTTAGAATTTATTATTATTATATTTTTTAAGTTACGGTCAAAATTATGTCAAATATATGGAAATTAATATTATACGGTTTTATAAAAATATGAGTATAAATGAATAAAACTTAATTATACGGAGTAAAAACATGGCTTACTTTAGTAATGTTTTGTACATATTGTTCTTATTTTAGCGTGTGTGTATATATATATATATATATATATTTAAAAATTATTTTAAAAGTGTCGTAATACCATTTATTTTCAAATCTCTCTGTAAATAATTAATATATATAAACATTCTCAAAATTTTATATTGTTTAAAATATATTAATAAAAAATTATAATATATTTTATGTGACACAAAGAAGTATTCACATATGTATTTTTAGTTTTATTTCAATATATATGTCATTAGTATCTATTTAAGACTTATAAGTAAATTTTACGTAAACGTGAGAATCCATTACAATTATAAAGTTTTAATAGAGATAAGTTTTAACTTAGTAAGAATATGTTTCAAATGATTCTTTAACAATATAATATGTAATTTTATAGTTAACATGTAGGTTATTTTTATTTTTATGAT
>BMAC01000041.1:1395539-1412038 GCA_014905375.1 Phtheirospermum japonicum
GCGGACGGGGGGTGCATCGGAGATCAAACTCCAAAGTAATCATAAGCATCGAGAACTTGGGCATTAGTAGTGGCACCACTCGGGGCTTGATTGAAATTGAGAGGATGAGAATCGCCATACGGGCCGGGACTCGGATATCCACCACTCACATTCCACTCGGAGTCATATTCGGCATAGGATTGAAATTATAACCGGGTGGGGCCTCCATACGGGCCGGAATTCGGGCTCGGCGTATTCGGATAATATTGTGGAGCATCATAGCCATACGGGCCGGAAGTCGGGGCTTGCAAGTTCGGATAAGGAATTTGGAGCTTGCACGTTCGAATAGGAATTTGGAGCTCCATAACCACCCAAGGAACCATTCACGCCCGAGAAACTATCAAACCCGACATGGTTTGCACCATGCCCTCCCATGCCGGGTTGCCCATAACCAAAACCACCATTGGCAACGTGGTTTGCACCATGCCCTCCCATGCCGGGTTGCCCATAATCGAAACCACCATTGGCAACATGGTTTGCACCATGCCCTCCCACGTTGCCAAGGCCATTATATAACATCTCATTCCCAATATGGTTTGCACCATGCCCTCCCATGTTGGGAATGTATCCACCATAGCTATACGTACCTAACATACTAAAAAAAAATGCCAAATAACATAAAAAGCTAAAAACACAAAGAAGTAACAATCAAATCGAAAGCTTTAACCAAGCCGAGTCGCAATGGCGCCATTTTGTTAGAAGATCTTTAGTATCCCCGGCAACGGCGCCATTTTGTTAGAAGAGTTTTAGTGGTGTTGAAATATCACAACGGGTTTTTGGCTTGGTATTATCGGAATTCGATTCAATTGAGGAATCAATGTGTTTCAAGTTTTGAAAAGTAAAAGGAAAATGAAAAATAAAGCAATTAAACTATCTAAACTAAACTAGGAATTGAAATTGCAAGTTGGTCGGATGCCTCGGTCGTATGCCTTCAATGAAAATGCAAGCAAATAATGAAAACAAGCAAAAACAAGCATGTTTCACCTAGTACAAGCATGTATGCACAAGGTACAACCAAGCTTGCATGTACATAAAAACTTGTATAATGCAAATTTACTAAAATTGAAAACACCAATAGCAAGAGCAATGAAAACTAACATCAAAGTTCGAAACTTTACGTGAAATAACAAGTATCAAGCAATAGATCTAGGATTTAAGCCAAAATAATGTATGAAAGTTAAATTGCAAATAAAGCACAAGAAAAACTCAAAACAAAAACAATCCAAGACCCGATCTATGATCTAGATGTGTCACTCATCTAGATTCCATAACCAAATCATAAGATTTAACAAGTAATCATGGTGCTAAGGCAAAAAAAGCATAACATGAATAACAAGCATGGAAATAAAGAACAAAGTATGGAATTAAAGTACAAAATATGAAATTGAAAGGAAACTTACTTGAATTAAATTACATCAAAATAAACAATCTAAGGGAGTACTTGGACTCTTCTTAGGCTTACAAACCCAAGGAGGTGCTTGAAATTAAATCTAAATCTAGAAAGAGAAATTAAAACAAAGTGAGAAATTAAATCTAAAACCTAAGAAAGAGAAAATCATCCAAGAGCTTGAGAGTAATTTAATCCCAAACCCAAGCTAGGGTTGGGAGGGGAGTGGTTTTCATTGGTGCAAGATGTGGGCTTTATATAGTTGTTTATAGGGGCAAAAACATCTAAAATACCAAAGTTCCTGCAGCCCTCAGCGTCGCAGTCGATCGACTGTTGTGGTGGTCGATTGACTGCCTGTCGATCGACTGCACGGTAGTCGATCGACTGCCCTGCCTCAAGGAGGTTGGATACTATCCAGCAGTCGATTCTGGGCTATTTCAGTCGATATCGATCCAGTTGACCGACTGCCAGTCGATCTGTCAGTCAATTTGAAGCTTTTCAGTCGACCTTGGATGCTTTCGGCTCAAATTTCTCGTTTTCTGGTCCAAAACGTCCGTCGAGTGAATATAACCCTTTTAGCCACCTACAAAACAAGAATTCAAACTTAAAAACCCAAAAAATAGCACAAACATCTCACACTTTGTACACTTTAAGCCTAAAAGCAAATAAACAAGAAAATGATCTAAGAACTAGAATAAACGACTCAAAACGACTAAAAATAACGCTAAACTCTAACTAAAAACACTAGGAAAAACACAACAATTCCATGAAAAATAGGTACGTCGTGCTATTAGTAGCTCGTCGGAGCTCGACGGCGGTAGGACTCAAACAACAACAAACGAAGGTTGGTGTAGTCGGTATGGGTTGAGAAGAGTGTGGGTCGAGGATGGAGCTGAGTGGGACAGCAGTTCGAGTCGAGGGATGTATGGGGGTTGCATTGCTACCGATTCAGGCTTAGAGTAGAGTCACATCACGTGCATTTTGAGAGCTGCAAGTTCGGATGGGGCAACATCAGGTCGATTGAAAATTAAAAAACATATAGCTTTCGTAATGACTAACTACGCAGGACATTGACAATTGGCCGCCTAACAGTGGTATCAGAGTGGTTAGCCATCTGCCATGCCGATGGATTGAGATTCTTTACTTAATATGCAATTAAGTACGGTGGAAATTAGGTAAATATCGATACAGTTATAAATGGTTAAAAAATTAAAGATTTGGATATAAAAAGTGAATGAGATAAATAAGTCTTTATGATGTTAATTTTGTTAGGGGCATGCCTCAAAATCATTTTCAAAATCACAAGGCCTCCACTAGAAGAAATAGCCAAAATATTTCTAAAATGAAAGGAAAAGAAAAGAGTAGGTCTAAATCTCATTCAAAAGGTTGCAAGTATTACAATTATGGTGACACATGTCATTTTATTAAGCAATGTCCCCACCCCAAGAAAAATAAACAACAATCTGATCATGAGAATATGTCGTCTTGTAGTGATAACATGGGTGATTTATATATGGTTATTGAGTATCACTAGTGCAGAAACAACTTTTAAGAACGCCTGTTTCTGCAGATTAAGAACGCCCTGCTGAGGCGTTCTGTATGGAGCTGTTCTTGAAAGTCTGACAATCAAGAACGCCTCAGCAGGGCGTTCTTGATTTTCAGACTTTTAAGAACGGTTTTCAGAGACGTTCTTAAAAAAAATTCAGCCGTTCTAGAAAGTCGGTTTTACAGGTTTTGCCCGTTCTGGAAAATAGCTTTCCAGAACATCCTTTTTTAAGACGTTCTGAAAAATATACTTTCCAGAACGTCTCTAAAAAAGGCATTCTGGAAACTATACTCTCCAGAACGTCTCTAAAAAAGGCGTTCTTGAAACTATACTTTCCAGAACGTCTCTAAAAAAGGCGTTCTTGAAACTATACTTTCCAGAACGTCTCTAAAAAAGGCGTTCTTGAAACTATACTTTCCAGAACGTCTCTAAAAAAGGCATTCTTGAAACTATACTTTCCAGAACGTCTCTAAAACAGGCGTTCTTGAAACTATACTTTCCAAAACGTCTCTAAAACAGGCGTTCTAAAAATTATACTTTCCAGAATGTCTCTAAAAAAGGCGTTCTTGAAACTATACTTTCCAGAACGTCTCTAAAAACAGGCGTTCTGGAAAGTTTACTTTCCAGAACGGGTTTTTGAATAACCGTTCTGGAAAGTAGTAAAAAATTAAAAAAAAAAATTAAATGAAAGCAGGTTTGCCAAGCAGAGTCCAATTTTCCAGGCCTGCTCATATATTACAATTTTATTACCTATTTAATTCACAAAATACATTTTATTTATATAATCCCAAGATCAAACAACATATGTCATTAATCACAATAATACACAATTACCATAATATATCAATACAAACAACACAAGGGAATAACAAAAATAATGAAGGGAAAAAATCAATGGATAATAGGAAATATAGAGAGCTTGTTGTTCGAGGCCTATTTGTTCAGTACATACAGAGGCAATGTGGCAGAAGTCCTCATAAATTCATCTGCACAATTACAAATGAAGTTCATCCAAGTATAAGTTTATTTGACCAATTATACGGTGATGAAATTATTTTATTTATATTTTATGCCCATACAACTATCTTCTCCTCTGGTAGAGCGCACCCTCTCTGCTTCTCTCTTCTCCTCTGGCAAGACCTGCTGTTCAAGGTATCTTTTTATGGTAGAGCGCCAATCATCCTCCTCGGCTACCGTGCAGATCTGTTCGACCCCGAACTCCCCTTCTGCTTTTAACAAGGTGATCGTACGTTCATAACAATCCGTGGCTGAACTTGCAACCTTCGCTAAGAAGTCTGCGCGGCCGTTTTCTTCCCTGGGAATCTAAGTAACGGTTAATTCTTTCATTTCTTTGGCTAACACCCTGAACCTTGCTAGGTACTTCTGCATGCTTTCCTCTCTGGTCTCAAATTCCCCACTAATTTGTTTACAGACGAGCTGCGAGTCTACCCTGGCACTTAATCGCTCCGCCCCTAGATCCTTTTCCATTTGAATCCCTCTCCAAAGGGCCTCATATTCGGCGACATTGTTAGAAAATGTGGGATCTAATCGGATAGCGAATTCAACAGATACTCCCGCTGGGTCTATTAGGACAATTCCAGCCCCGCAGCCCTAATTGCATACAGACCCATTAGTAAAAACTATCCACTCCTTCAGCTCATCCAGGGGACCAGCCATTTCTTGCATAAAATCAGCTAGAGCTTGAGCTTTAATCGCTGTTCTGGATTCAAACGTGATATCAAACTCACTCAATTCTATGATCCACTTGACCAGCCTCCCTGATGCTTCTGGCTTATCCGTTATATTTTTTAATGGTAGATTGGTTCGCACGATAATTGTGTGAGAAAGGAAATACGGCCGCAGTTTCCTTGCAGTTCCTACTAGGGCTAGCATCGCCCTTTCCACCTCCACGTACCTCACTTCTGCTTCGTGCAAGACCTTGCTCCGAAAATATACCGGTCTTTGTATCTGACCATCTTCCCTAATTAGGACAGAGCTGATCGCATTCTGTCCAACAGATAGATACAATATCAAGGGTTCTCCTTGGATGGGTTTAGTGAGTAAAGTCATGCTGTCCAGATATTCTTTTAGCGATCGGAAGGCTTCTTCACATTCATCGTTCCATTGGAACCTGGCCCTCTTCCTCAAGGCCTGAAAAAATGGTAAGCTCTTCTCGGCAGATCTGGACATAAACCGGCTTAAAGCATTGATTCGTCRTGRCKGGCATTGKATCTCTTTTACATTCCGAGGTGRGCCCATCTCCATGATAGCCTTTACCTTTTCAGGGTTGGCTTCAATYCCATTTTRCGTCACCATATAGCCTAAGAATTTTCCAGCTCTGACTCCAAACATGCATTTCTTTGGGTTAAGCCTCATTTTGTACCGCCGCAAAGTGTTGAAGGTTTRCCGAAGATCTTGCACATGCGACGTTGCTTTTATGCTTTTGACTAACATGTCGTCCACATATACTTCCATATTCCGACCAATCTGATTTTTGAACATTTTATRCACCAGCCGCTGATAYGTAGCYCCTGKATTTTTAAGGCCAAAAGGCATGACCACATAGCAATACGTTCCTTTTGGAGTTATAAAGCTAACGCGCTTCCAGTCTTCTTTAGCCAATCTAATCTGATGGTACCCTTGKGAGGCATCCATCATGCTCAAAAGCTCACAGCCGGAAGTGGAGTCCACAAGCTGGTCAATTCTTGGTAATGGGTAGTGATCTTTTGGGCAGGCACGGTTCAGGTCTCGAAAGTCTATGCACATCCGCCAGTCTTCTGTTTTCGGGACCAGCACCGCATTGGAGAGCCATTCTGGGAATTGTATCTCCTGAATGTGTCCAGCCTTTCAAGAGCTTTTCTACTTCTACCTCTATGATGGCCTCCTTCTCTGGCCCAAAATTTCGTTTCTTCTGTTTGACCGGTTTTATATCGGGGCGGATATTGAGGTGGTMCTCYGCGACTTCAGGGTCTATTCCCACTAAGTCTTGAGGGGACCATGCAAAGATATCTGCACTCTCTCTTAACAAAGCAACCAGGTCTATCAATACTTCAGGGCTAAGCATCGTGCCCACTCGCAGGGTCCTACTCGCGTCGCTTGGACCATTCTTTCCAATTCGTCCTTTAGGTGCMTGCATTCATCTGTGTTATGTCCATATTCATTATGGAAGCGACAAAAGCGATCTGACCTTCCTTTTCTTGGCTTCTGCGAGTATGTTTTGGGCCACTTGAGCTCTGGGTGACGCTCTATTGCCTGCAAAATCTCGCCCGGAGGTGTCGCCAGTGGGGTATATTTATCAAAACGAGATCTACCCATTGACAGCTCTGGTCTGGGATTTTTTGTTATCACCCTATCATCCCTGTCATACCTCTCTCTTCTCCTTTCCCCTTCATCTTTGAGCTTCAGAGCTTCCTCTAAGTGGATGTACTTCTCGGCTCTCTCCAGGAGTTCTCCAAACTTCGATGCTGGTCTTACCACCAGAGACTGGAAGAACTCTCCCTTCCTCAAACCTTGTGCCAGAGCGTTTACAAGCAGCTCTTCCGATGCCGAGGGTACTTCCAGCTTTGCTGTTGTAAACCTATTGATGTAAGCGCACAGGCTCTCATTCTCTTTCTGCTTTAAGCTAAAGAGCTCAAGCGGCATTTTTTGATACTTCCTACAACTCGTGAACTGATGTAGGAAGGCCGAGCTGAATTCATCAAAGTTGCTGATAGATCTCGACGGTAATTGAATGAACCAGAGCTGTGCCGATTTGGTAAAGGTCATTGGAAAGACCCGACACATAACTGAATCGGAAAATTTGTGCAACGCCGCTGCTATCTCAAAACGGTTGAGGTGGTCTACTGGATCCGTCGTCCCGTTATATTCAAAACCCAAGGATCGATAAGATGCTGGGACGTCATCGCACATGACTTCCTCCGTAAACGGGGTGCCTCGCCGTGCCGGTGGTGCAGCTGCACCCACCATCTTCTTCCTAAATTCACGAACCTCTTTCTGCAGGCTCTGCATCTGTTCGACCAGGCCAGGATTAGCCTGGCGGGCCGTGTCGCCGTCAATCATGGCAAGATGTTCTTCTCTATCCGGCTGGTGGATTCGCTCCGCACGTCGAGCGTGCAGCGGCTCTGTTTCTGTTACCGGGGATGCCTGCATCAGTAGTGCATTGGCCGGCGGCGATGCCATTTCCGCGAATTTTTTCTCGACCGCTGCCTCCACAGCTTTGCCAATCAATTCTGATAGATGTGTCAGAAGTGACTCATTGAGAGAGACACCCCCTCCCACAGCAGGTTCCCTCGGAGGCGGTGGTGTGGAACCCGGCGGAGCTGCCATGGCCGATCCCGTCGTATCTGGTATTGATGATGATTCTGGTGCCTGTTGTGCATGGGTGTGCGCGGCGGAACTCGGAGTGCCACCCAACTCCCCTATCAAATTTCGCTTCCAACCGTCTGAAGTCATCCTCACGCCTTAGCTCGATCCGACTTCCCACAGACGGCGCCAATTGGGGTAGATAGACAAAGGCGGCTTAGTTGATGGGGCAGCCAGTAAATCAGACCTCATTTGGGGTAGATCTGACTTGGAAGATTGGGAGTTAATATGAAGAGAAACAAAGGCGGCTTTTTCGCTTGGGTAAAAGCCCGATCAGACCTGTTAGAAAATGGGATAGGTGGAAAGAAGGAAGCAGCTCTTCCTTCTTCCTGAGCTGGAGAAGTGCTCTACCAGACAAGAGAGGAGGAAGACCTGTTTGCCAGGCTCTGAATAAGGAGACAAGTGGGAGCACTTGTCAGAATTGGTTGCGCAAACGGCCCGTGATTTGCGGCGCGTGTTCCTAGGATCCCGACCAGGGTCCCCACTAGGATAAGTTATAAATACCCCGGCCTGGAGGCAGGGAGAGGTATGTTGTTACAGGCATTCCTTCTTATTTTTCCTGAAAAACACCTCATTGCTTACTAACTTAAGCATCGGAGAGGTTTCCACCGGAAAACCACCGGTGGTCCTTTCTAACCTTTGTTTGTGGTGTAGGCTTCGGAAGCTTGCAGGTTCCCAGGTCTTACCCAGGTGGTTCACTATTTCCGGTAGAAACACATGTAAACACCAGAAAAAGGCAAATATACAAGTGATGAGTTTCTACAATCCCTGTTAGGTTGAGATAATGACTGAATGCTCGAGCAAGAGTCAAGGCTTCTTCGAGAGTCATTTTTAGACAACTCAGCGGCTAATTGCTTCTCGAGAAGCTCGGCTGTGTCCTTTATTTTTGCATTCCTCATGTTGCATGCACTCTACCACACAATATGATAATAACTCATTAGTATTCATATACATAGACATAAACAAAGATAGATACAGAATTGAGGCAAAGCAAATCATGTGTCATGCCGTTATAAACAGAGCCACTTCATAAACCATAATATATTAATCAGATCAAATTAAAACGACAAAAGTATAGGATATTAGTGTCCCAAAGCATCCACAGACACAATTAAAGAAAAATGAACTTCAAGAAACTAAGATTTCGAGAACCATCAACAAATAAGGCAACGAAAGGAGGAAAATCCAAGAAATTCTAATTTTATATAGTTAAAAAAAAAGAAGAAGAAGAAGAGAGAGAGAAAAAAAAAAAGAATCCCACAGAATACAAATATATAAACATACAAATCATTGGCAACATCAGCAAAGGCGACATTAAAAAATTCAAAAGAGAGAACCAATTACACGAATCCACATTGGCGATATGATAAGCATGCAAAACGACAACAACCATAAAAAGGGAACAAAAGATAATCCATAGCCCACAGTAAATTTATGAAAGAGCATTAAAACCACAAAAGCAAATGAGATTCTCGTGTCACATACAGGGAAATGGGGGCGGGGGGAATTAAAAAAAGTTCCGAAGATCACGAAGCACAAGGAAATTAAAAATAAAAAATAAAAAAATCGTTAAAATAAAAAGAACTTCAAGAAACGGAAACATTTTAAGAGATACCTGTAAATCAAGGCAACGAACGGAGAAAAACGAAAAGATCCACGAAACAGAGTAGAAAACCAAAACTAGTGTTCGAAAATAAGTTGATACAAAAAAAAAGAAGGCAAAAACATATACCCAACCCAAGAAACCAAACACCAGAAAAGGCAAGAAAACAGTTGATCTTGGAGATGCTCGAGAGGTCTAAATATCATGCAGGATAAAATAAAGGCACAACTTACAACTGATGCCAAGGTTCCCATGTGCTATGATTTGCACTTTGCCATATAAACTTTCTTTTCCTGCACTTTACCCCTGAACTATGGAATTTTTTTATTTTTTTTTTTCACTTTGCCTCCTGAGATGACTCGCATTTTATCATGCACGGACATGTTCCATGAAAAATAGATACATGTCATTTTTGATTTGTCCAGGGTGCAAAGTGAAATAAAACGTTTAGTTCAGAGGTTAAAATTGAAAAAAAAAAAGTGAGCAAAGTACAAACACATACACACACTTTAGGGGAGGTTCAGTGTAATTACTCTAAAATAAAAATCATATTACTAAAACGGGGAAAAAATCATGTTTTCTTATAGAAATCGATTGTTAAAAAGAAAAACCAAACTGCATGCCAAGTAGTTCACAGTTACAAAATCCACTTACGCCTTTGCAGTATCAAGTAGAACTTTCATTCGGGCTTCCCATGTGAGGGTCCCGTATTGCCTCATAGCCCCATGAAGCCACTGTTCCAGATTCCCATTGCTTACATACTCGTATACCAACATCCTACACACACACACAAAGATCATGCAATCTCAAAAAAACAACTGCAACTAGAAAAAATAACTCAGAAATTAGAAAAAAAAAAAAAGCAAACCTGTGAACTCCTTCTATGCAATAACCAAGAAGCCTCACTAAGTTCTTKTGTCGAACATGACCGATTGCCTCTACTTCAACTCTAAACTCCTTTTCCGCTTGGCCACTGCAATGCAGACTTTTGTCACTTAAACATAAAATAAAAATAAATAGGCTTTTTGAATAAGAATTTCCATACCGGTTAAAATTTGATGACCGAACAACTTCAAATATATGAAAAAAAACACTCACAGATTATTAAGAAGCTTCTTAACTGCCACGTCAGTCCCATTGACCAATCTACCCCTATAAACTACGCCATAACCACCTTCCCCATAACATGATCCGCAGCAAACCGGTTCATCGCGATCTCAAGATCCCTGAGTGTGAACCAGTGGCCCCACCCAAACTGCGACACCTCCGGCAAACCAATCAAAGTAGACGACATCGCGATCCCATATGACACCGAAGATTGATTCCGGGTCTTTCCGGAACTCCCTTCCTCTCCCATTTCTCAATCATCTCCGCCAACGCATAAAGCGCGTTTTTAATATAAATCCTCCCCATTCCAAGCTCTCCGTTCTCCAAACCTCTCCCGAATTTACCCAGCACGTGCTCCTGACCAGCTGCCACCACGCATTTCATCAAATAGATTAGCAGGAAATTCATACCACAATACAAAACCATGCTTTGATAGAAAACAAGTATATAAAAAAGGGACCAAAACAAACCGATAATGTCAAGGAGACAACAGGCTGCTCCTCGGATCAGTGCGAATTCGAACACCGACAGCAATAGAGGGGGCCAGCGGACAAGCAGTTTGAGTAGCGGCATTTTCAACGGTAATTGGGGATTTTTTAGAGGCCAAATACTAACGAGAAACGGAATTAATAACATCAATTGAAGTGGTTTGAATGTCCAATTTGACGGGATTCATAGCATTTTATGTGGAAATATCGATTTCACCTTCTTCAAGACAAAGGGGATCGTCAACAAAGAATTTCGAATTGGACAAAATTGAAGCTTGTAATTGTAAATTGATACCTGGGGTGGCATCGTCATCTATACGGGGAATAGAAAGCACGTCCAATTTGGCGGGAGGAGCGCCGCCCGGAGAATCTCCATTTTTGCCCAAATCGTCGCTCGATTTTTGCAAATTTTTCGCCTATCAAAATTGTGTGTTTGTTTCTTGTAAATGGAAGTGAGAGGTTGAGTCTGGAGGATGACGAGCATCGAATTTTGGCTTGCCGGTCGACGGCGAGGAGAAATCATAGGTTGCGGAGATTTTAGGGTTAAGTGGGAATTTACGCAGGTAGCCGCCGCCGCCCAGCAGCTGCGGCGCGGCGAGTTGAACGAGAATCCTGCAGTTGTGGCCGCGGAGGAGGAGGTGGTGGTGGTGGTGTCTCCACTGGGATTCCAAGGTGGGAGGCGCTGGAGCTGGTGCTCAGGCAGGGGAGGCCAGCCGTCAAACCCTAGCGAAGTGCTGCTCAGGAGAACGTGTTATCCTTGGTGGCTAGGGTTTGAGTGTGGCGTCGGCGGAGTGTGGTGGTGGTGGTGGAATATGGGAAGAAGAAGGTTTCCGACGATTGAAGGGATGAGGGTTTAGGAGCGGGGAGCGAAGGAGATGAAAGGTATAAATAAATTTTGTATATTAATTAATTAAAAATAAATTTTAAATCAAAACGTCCTTGAGAGAGGCGTTCTTAATAGTACAATATTCGAGAACGTCGTTTTTAAAGTCGTTCTCGATATTTAACATACGAGAACGTCGTTTTTAAAGACGTTCTCGGTATTTAACATACGAGAACGTCGTTTTTAACGACGTTCTGGATATTCAGTATACCAGAACGTCTTTGAAAAAGACGTTCTCGTATGTGACACTTTTATTACAAAAATGCCACCGCCTGACATTTAAGAATGCCGCCTCCTGAGGCGTTCTTAAATCCCTGTTCTTGAATCCTATTTTTGTACTAGTGTATGATGAAATCCATGATAATGTGAACTTTATGTATTCTAATCTATTTGATAATGAGTGGCTTGTTGATTCTGCATGCACATTTCATATGTCTCCACATAAATATCCATTTTCTAATTATAAGGAAGTATACTATGGGCATGTTTCTATTATGAATGAGATAATGTGTGATGTTGTGGTTCTTGGTGATGTTTTCTTGAATTTGAGTGTGATTATTTTTAAATCTAAAAAATGTGCTTTATGTTATTTATGTCACAACTTGATTTCATGTGCTGCACTTGAGGATGATGGGTTAGAAGGTAGGTGGGGTAAGGGTATTATTAAAATCATGAAGGGTTCCCTAATTGTTTTCAAAGAAGAAAAGTGGTAAAATTTGTATGGTTGCACTGTTAATTGTGAATCTATGCTTAATTCTGCAAATTACGTGCATGTTGATCGAACTAATTTGTAGCATACTAGGTCACATGAGTAGTAAGGGGTTAGAAACTTTGCATAAACAGGTCTATTTTGGTAAGGATAACGTTTCCTGTCCGCCCTTCTATGATTCTTGTGTGTATGACAAACAACATATGCAATCCTATGTCTTCCCTTCCCTTAAAGTTTATGTAGTCGTAATATTATTGAGTACTTGCATACTAATGTGTGGGGGTCCTGCTAATGTTCCCACTCAATGTGGAAACATGTACTTTCTATTTGTGATTGACAAAATCTTCTTGAAAAGTCTTTGTGTTTCTTTTGAAATATAAGTTTGACGTTTCAAAAAGTTTAGTACTTGAAAAACTTTGATTGAAAATTAGACTAAAAAATGGATAACGAACTCGAATTTTATAATAAATCCCTTAATAAACTTTGTGCCGAGTTTGACATTCAAAGGCATATGACTGTTTTGTACACCCCGCATCAAAATGGGATTGCGGAACGCATGAACTTTACACTACTCGAAAGAGTTAGATTTTTCTGGTTTGGGTCTGTCAATAAGATTTTAGGCGAGGCCTTATTAATGACTGCATGTTTGGTTAATAGGTCCCCCTTCGTACTTTTGAATGGTATATGTCCTAAAGTAGTTTGGTCTATAAAAGAGATCAATTATTCAAACTTGGGTATTTCTCGTTATGCTGCACTTGTTCATCAAAAACTGATAAGCTTGAACCTCGTTCAGATAAATGTGGTTTTTTTGGTATCTTGAGGGTGTTAAGGTTTATAGGTTATGGCTTAGAAGTGAACCGAGTTTTAAATTGATTATTAGACATGATGTGATTTTCAATGAATTGAATGTCCGTGCTTATTTGCTTCTCCGTTTGTTGTTAATAAACTTGACCCGACTCTAAGTGAGGTGGAGCCTTTGCATGCTAGTGACTTGATGATTTTGAAAAATGTGCTTGTTGAGTCTGTTAGTTCTAAAAATCTACCTACTGAAAGTGTTCAAACTTTTGATGTGCATACTGAAAATATTGGCAATATGCCTGATGCACGTGTGTTAGATGATTATCAACTAGTTAGAGATAGGGAGAAAATGACTCGTTCCAATTCTATGCATTTACGTAATTATCATTTGACTTTGTATACTCTCAGTGTGTTCAAATAAATTGATAGTAGTGAACCTTAAGTCATGTCATGATGCTTTGAAATCTGTGATTTCTTGTGCGTGGTTAAATGATATGAATACTTTGAATGTTAATCAAACATGGACTCTTGTGCCTAAACCTGGAAACTATCATGTTTTAGATTGTAAGTGATTGTATAAGGTCAAACATGAGAATGAGGGTGTAGATTAGAGCTAGTCTTGTGGTTAAGCGGTTTACTCAAAACTTTGCTTATCATGCTTGCTTTAGTTGCTCATTTTTATCGGGGGTTGAAGCAAATGGATGTGAAAACAATTTTCTTAGATGGTGAATTAAATGGAAATTTTTTATGAGGTAGCCAGAAGGCTTGTTGACAATTTTTTTTTTCTAATTTTGTTTGCTTGCATAAAAAGTCATTGTATGGTTGAAGCAATCTCCTAGATAGTGGAACAAAAGGTTTGATGCTTGCATGCTTTCTTTAAGGTTTAATCGTGGTTCTCATGATCATTATGCTTACTTTAAAGAATCTGCCAATGTTCCTACTATCTTGTTCATTTATTTTGATGGCATGTTGCTTGTTAGTCCTTGCACAAAGTTTGTTGAGCATGTTCAAAATTGTTTTTATAAAATATTTGATATAAAAATTATTAGAGATGCGAAATGTATTTTAGGCATGAACATTTTTAGGGATAGGAAGAATTATTGCATCTTTCTCAATCAAATCTCTTATGTTGAAAATATTTTTGAGTAAGTTTTATATGTCTGACGTTGATCCAAATTAAGTGCCTCTTACTTAATATTGTGTAAGTAGGTCTCGGCCTTCCAAAAATGGAACTGAAATTGATGTTATGGAAAAACGTGCCATGTTCAAATGCGATTGGTTTTGTAATGTATCTTATGGTTAGCACTAGGCCTGACATTGGTTATGCTGTTAGTTGCTTGATTAGATACATGTCTAATTCTGGTAAGCTTCATTGGGAGGCTTTGATATAATTGTTATGCTATTTGAAATTCCCTGTGAGTTTTGGTTTGAAATTTTTCAAATCATCTGATGGTGTTTACTCAAAGGTTATGTTAATTCTAATTATATTAATGATATAGATAGTCGGAAGCCCACAATTTCCTATGTGTTTACTTTGTGTGACTCTTACATTAGTTGAAAATTTTAGTTGTAACCTATTGTTACGTTATCTACTACTGAAGCTGAGTATGTTGCTATAACCGAGTCCATTAAAGAGGCTATCTGGTTAAATGGTCATTTGTCTGAAATTGGTATTTTAAATGGTAATGTTATGGTACTTTTTATCAATCAAGCTGCGATTCAACTATGTGAAAATCTTATTTTTCATGATCGTACTAAGCACTTGGATATTCTGCTTCATTTCATTCGTGATATAGTGGATGAACGTATTATAGATCTTGAAAAGATTCTTTCTGGGTACAATACAATTGACATGAACACTAAGTGTTGCCTGCGAGCAAATGACGAACGTGTTTGAACATCTTAAACTTTGATACCGCTGATTACGCCAACGGTAATAAGTTTGACATGGGGCATACTTTACATACGCATTTTGGCGGTGTTGCATATGTGTGTACGGGGGAAAAAGGGTGATGTGTGTACTTTGCATATGCGTTGACATTTTTGGTATGTGTGCTTGTTTTGTGAGTATGTGCAGGTGACTTTAAGACGATGATGAGATCTTACGGTCCCTGGTAGCAAACTGGGGTCGACATGTTGGTTTTGGGTCAAGGTGGAGAATGTTGGTGTAGGCCCAAAATGATATAAATTTAATGGCAACCCACATTTTTTACCAGTTCCACAAGAAGCTCAACCCAAGCCCACCTAGCAGTCAACCTTTAAGTGGGAACTCATTTTTGACCCGTTTGAGTCGACCTGCTTGAATCTTCGAATTCCCTATTTGTTTGATCTTAGCCGTTCATTTTCTTAGGATTCATCTTAACCCTCCATTCACCCCCACCCCACTCCCACCCCACCCCCCACCCCCACAACCTTCTTACCTGAAACCTTAGCCCCCAAGCTTCTCATTTTTCTCCTCACCTACCTTTGTGTTCTTCTCTATTTTGCAAGAGAAGGGGTTTTCAGTTTCTCTTAGGGTACCTCTTGCTGGTAGTGACTTTCCGGAGTTCCGGGCGATGGTGGAAAGACCCAAGCAACAAAAAATGAAGGCTGGTGCAGCTGGTAGGGGCCGAGAACCAGTGCAGGCCGAGGACAAAGCCAACAAGAGTAACAGTTCAAGTCAAAGGATGTACGTGGGTTGCGTTGCTACCGACTCAGGCTTAGAGCTGAGTCGCGGTGCATGCGGTTTGAGAGTTTCAAGTTCGGACGAGATGTCCAGTCGATTGAGAATTAAAAAACCTATACAGTATAATACTAACTACGCGGGACATCGATGGCTGGCCACCGAATAACTCATATGGGATTTCACAACTTATGAGGAGTATATCTTATTTGGACGACGAGCTTCGATTGACATGTTAATGGTATTTATCTCCATAGATGACTCTAATGATCCACCATTTGTAGACAAGGGCAACGATGTTAATTGTGAAAAACTCCTTTGGATATTTCATACTTAGTATTTCCAAACTTGGCCAGTTGATGTTGTAACCCACTTGTAGCTATTACATTTTTAGTATTCAATGTTTGTTTTTAGTATTTTTGTTTTGGTTATGTGTGAGAAAAAAAATAGCAAATCAGACAACCGAAGTTCAAAATTGTAAAAAAGTAGGAAAAAACACCAGTGTTATGAATTGAAGAAAGGTGCTCTACCCGTGGTCGTCACAACTTAGAAGTTACAACCCTACTTCTTGTTGTACCGAGTAATCCGCACTAATTTAGCATTAAAGCAGATTTTATGACAACCTAAGATATTTGGTTACCTTATAAAGTTGTGGAGCTAAGTGAGCATGGCATTGAGTACGAGATTAGGTCATTGATAAAGGCTCAAGTTTTGGCAGATTTTATTTAAGAGACGATTGAGATATCAGTAGAAACAGATGAGCGGTGGCTAATGCATGTGGATAGTTCGGTAGCCATAAGAAGAGAAGGTGCAGGCATAGATTTAGCTAGACCACACTACTGCAGAACAGTGATTTAACGGCGGTTTTTAGGGACTGTTAATGGCAGTTTTTGAACCGCCGTTATATCTACCGCC
>BMAC01000041.1:1414888-1428265 GCA_014905375.1 Phtheirospermum japonicum
ATTAAATACTTTTCTACGGCGGTTTTCCAAAAACCGCCGTTAAATCGGTCATTTAACGGCGGTTTTCATAAAACCGTCGTAGAATCGTACATTTTACGGCGGTTTTATGAAAACCGACGTTAAAACTTAACTAATTAACGGCGGTTTTTAAGAAAGCGCCGTGAATTAACAAGTATTCACGGCGGTTCCTTAAAAACCGACGTTAATTAGTTCGTACGTTAATTATTGTGGTAGATCTAACATCGGTTCTATTTAGAACCGACGTGAATAAGATGACATTTAACGACGGTTTCATAGGAACCGCCGTAGAATAGTAAGCTGCCATGTCACCAATCCTCGTCATTATCAAGCAAAAATTTTAGGCAGTTGATCAGTATCTGATCCGACGATCTGGATTAAATATTAAACTAAAAAATATTAAATCAAAAAACAATTAAATCAAATAAACAATAAATATTAAAAAAAAACCCTAATCCACTTTTTAGATTACCTCCGCCCTAGGCGGTTTTTCCAGAACCGCCGTGGATGAGGCGCCTTTAAATCCTGTTTCTGTAGTAGTGTAAGAAGATAATTTGGAATACACCATAAAGTTTAGATTACGAGATTCAAATAATGTGGCTATAGATGAGCCCTGATCAAGGGAATGTAGATGACAACTAAGCTTGACATCCAAAGTCTCATCGTTTATTCAGATTACCAGTTAGTGACTTGTCCAATATAAGGTTCTTTCAAGATCAATGAAGAATGTATACCACCTCAAAAGATATTATACATAATTTCATGATTATTTGTATCGTTTAGTAGTTATTGCGATAGGCTTCATAAAATATCTACCTTTCATATATTTTATGTTGTAAATTGTATTTAATCAATTTAATGGTACATCGAAAATTTCTTTTAACGAATTATATAGGCTCGATCTACGTGTCGTGTAGATAATCGTAGCATTTTGAATTTCTCAAATCCAATTATTGGCGAGTGAGAAATAATGCTTTGAAGTTGAATGGTTGCTTAAGTGCTTTATTGTTTATCCCACATTGAATGTTAATCAATGTGGAAGGGAGTTTAAAAATGATTACATTTTATTATTGTGGACTTTGTGTGAACAAAGCTCACGCGGGCTCTTGGACTTGGGTTCGCCCGTCCGCCTTCGGCGAGGCCGAGCGGATCCGAGCCCGAGCCCGGTCCCGGACCTTGGACCTGGGTCCTGGGCCCTGGACTTGGGTCTTGGGCAACTGGTCCAAGTTGGCTGGTCCGATTGAGGTGGTCTGTATGGGGGTCCTGGTTCAACCCA
Organism: Phtheirospermum japonicum; assembly: GCA_014905375.1. Classification (NCBI taxonomy): domain Eukaryota; kingdom Viridiplantae; phylum Streptophyta; class Magnoliopsida; order Lamiales; family Orobanchaceae; genus Phtheirospermum; species Phtheirospermum japonicum. Next base: position 1,416,183 of record BMAC01000041.1, read on the forward strand.
GGTTATCTTTTTAGTTGCGTGCGTTTTGAACGCACACGCTCCTGAGAAGTCATTTGGACTTCTGACCGTTACGAAAATGGCAAGCACACGTCTGACCTTCAGGTACGTTTCCAAAACGTACGAACTCAACATGCAATGCATGTGCACGCTGTACCTGTCCAGGTTCATGCTGCCTGTTTGAATGACTTAATGACGCCTTTAAGGACGTCATTAAGCTGGCTATAACCTCCGCTGGAACCCCTATATAAGGGTGAGAGTATCCAGTTCACTTCACACCTGAAAACATACGAACACCTGAACTCTCAGCATACAACATACATTTCTTTCTGCAATTTTCTTTACGTATTTCAGTCCATAATCTTCGAGTTCGCTGGAGTTCTGGTATTTACGGTGCTGTAATACCAGAGACGAAGTTATTTTATCTTTGGGGACGAATTGCCAAAACCGAAGGGCACTACCGGGGCAATTTCGTCTTGCGGACAGAGTTCTACTCGACTCGACTTAATATCTCTTTTCTGTTTTATTTTTCCAGTTTTTATTGATATTCCATACAATCCCTGTTTGTGCTCATTGTATATCCAACATTTAAATATGGATTTAGTTCAAGAATTACTTACAAAGAGCACAAACAAACAATTTTCCGATTTGTGGTCACCTCCGAGTTGCATATGCCATGAAAAGTTTATTTATGTTTTGGTGTGAACGTCATGAGGACGGATCAAAGGCGGGCTGCTAACTGTTAGGTTTTGGTTTGAACGACTTGATGCCAGACAAAAGTGGGATCCGATCCGTAACACCTTAAATCTTGGTTTGAATGGCTTGAGGTCGGATCAAGGTGGGCTCCGACTTATAACACCCTAAGTTTTGGTATGAATGGCCCAGTTCCAGACCAAGGCGAGCTCCAACCTGTAACACCTCAAGTCTTGGTTTGTACAACTTGAGGTCGTATCAAGGCGGGCTCTGGCCTCTATCACCTTAAGTCTTGGTTTGAGCGGCTTGAGGCCGGACCAAGACGGACTCTGTCCTGTAACACCTCGAGTCTTGGTTTGAACAAATTGAGGCCAAATCAAGGCAGTATTTGACTCGTAACACCCGAAGTCTTGGTTTTAATGACACTCGGCCTGACCAAGGCAAGCTTCATACTATAACACCTTAGATACTGGTTTCAACGGCTTGAGGAGCCAAGGTGGGCTCCGACCTGTAACACTCCCCAAGTCTTGGTTTGAACGACTTGAGGTTGGACCATGGCGTGCTCCTTCTTTTTAACATACAATGTCTTGGTTTGAGAGACTTAGAGGTTGGACCAAGGTGGGGCCCCACTTGCAACACCCTAATCTTGGTTTGAACGGCTTGAGGCTGGACCAAGCAGGCTCCGACCTTTAATATCATAAACGTTAATCTAGAAGCTAACTATGCCAAACAAGAATCATAATGAAACCCAAGGGTGATAACGGATTGCAACATGGTTAAGAGTGCACAAATGATAGAGTGAAAGTTTGTCTGTAGTTCATAATCTCGAGATATGCCATGTTCGATGACAGATGTTGTCGAACATTACTGATATGTTCGGTGTACCTTTATATTTTTTTTTTATTCGTTTGGATATACGTTTATTAACTCTTCTTTACTATTTCTTTCGTGGTGTGCTGGGGTCGAATATGTGAAAAATGAACTAATGTGCTAAGGAAATAATAATATATCGATGAAAAAGTAGACACTGTTTTATTCTTAACTTGTATAAAACATTTTGATTTTAACTTATTTATAATGTTATTTTTGTCTATGTTTATATCAAATCTTATTTAATATGATAGACTCATTAATAAAATTTGAAGAGAATTACACACACACACACACATATATATATATATATATATATATATATATTTTTATTTATTTATTTATTTATTATTAATTTAAAGACGCACCAATACGAAATGTTATACATTAGATAATAGATGGCATGACTTTCTAAAACATACACACACTATATATGTATAAGATTTTCAAGAATATGTATAATCTTTCAATTACATTTCCAGAATTTATCGGCTTTTAATACAAAATCCCATTCTTTCAAAGCAAAGCATTCCCCGAAAAAACCCAAACAAAACGGGCCCGCTTCAATGCTCTTCTCCCACTCTCGGCGCTGAATACAAAGATCACTACCCCAAGCAGCGAACACCAATTTTCTCTGGTAATAATCCATTCATCCTATTTCAAATTCATCTCAGTTTGATTATATCTGCTCCATGTAATTTCTTTTTTGTTGTTGTTGATTAGTGAGCGTCTTACGGTTTAGTTGACTGGCCTCCAAATTTATATAATCTGCTGTGGCGAGTGCCGATATGTTTGATAAGTGTATTTTCTTTTACCGAAGAAGTTCATGAAAATAATAATTAGACATATCCAGAGTTGTTGTTAAAAATGTGTTTACTCTGCTGAAGTTCGTTTTCGTAACAATCATTAATGGACATTATCAGCTAGTGTCCTGGAGATGCAATTTGGTGATTCATGATGTTAAACATATTTGTATTAGGGAATGTGTATTCAAGAGCAGGACATCACAGCTTTGTTGTTCGCTTGGCTTTTATATTTGTGCCCCTTGCGTTGAAATCTTGCAGCTGTTTATTTTATTATTTATTTATTTTTTTTTTCCGTTGGTTAATAGTAGGTTATATTAAAAATACTTGGAGGCTATTGTGGATAATTTATTGTATATATTATTTTTAATAAATATATATTGTTTTGTATTTTTGTAATTTTATTTATATGTAATTTGGGTGAGATAAATTGTAGCCTTCATGTTGTGTGCTGGAGGCTCCAGTATAAATTACTTTGAGTCTGGAAGTGATGTGTTTGGTTGTAACAAACATGCACATATAGTTTCCTTATGCATCTTGTATCGTATAACATAAGTCATAAACCCATTAATGACCTTGTTTGATTTTCTTTTGTCCAACTTATTTTTAGTCAGAGCATGAACAAAGTGCGGCTTCAAAATTTAGTTATCAGATGTAGCTGCGGTGGAAACTAGAAACTATGCCATATAACGTTACATGTACTGAATGTACTTATGCATTCCCTTGATTTTTACTATTTTCTTGATAAGCATTGTATAAATAGCATCATATATAATATAATATAGAAGAGTTTCTAGTTCCCACACCAGGCAGGGGTGGTTGTGCATTAGTTTATCTACCTGCCTATCTATCTACCGTCATAGTTAGAATTCTCAAACGCATGCAAGTGTAATTCTCCGGGAAAGAACATTTTCGATGCCTGCCATTTATGTTTGCAAGTTGTGCTTGACAAAAAGACTTGCACAATAGTGGCTTTTTATCAGATTTCGTGCCTTCTCTGCCTAGTTCATAATCTTTTTCAATGTAATGCTTCATGTACACTAAAACCAATCATACACATTTGTGTGTTCATTGATTTGATTTGTTCTTATAACTTGCACGATCTCTTTGTGTCCATTTTACGAGTTAGTGTGAATTGTAACACCTTTTTTTCCCCTGGCTTTTCTGAAGTTAGTAGGATTTCTGGGTTTTTGATTCAGTCAGCACTGATGGGACCCGTTAGAGGGAAAAAGAAAAGGAAAGTAGAGAAAAAAGCTGAAGAAAACTCTATTGTTTCTATGTCTTCAGAGGAGAGCTCGACTGACTGGTGGGATGTTTTAGCAAAGCAAAGTGCTGGTAATGGCTATTCATTACGTACTTCAGTTTTATAATGGAAAGATTATGGTATAGGGAATGGTTCTTCGAATTTAATTAGGTATTCTTATCATCTGCGCTTAACAAGTTGTTTGGTCAAAAATCTCATCTTATGGGCTGGTGAGGATATTTTAAATGATACAAAATGAGATAAAAGGCTTGGTTGTTGTTTGGTGTGCTTTCTGCCACGATTATGGGTAAATTTACGCCAGTTATTTGAGTTTCAGATGGGTTAATAAATTTCTCTTCCTGAAAATAAGGTTTTGTAAATTTGCGTTCCACAAGTGTGGTATCAGCTATAAGATATATAGTGTTTACCGCGTCAAACAAACTTTGTAGACACGTGTCTTAAATAACAGGAGCCTTGGCTGGGCTATATGTGCAAGAGGTTACGAATACTAAATGGGAAATGAAATCCGAATCCTGTTCTTGATTTTCTGAAAATTATCTCCCTAAAATCTAGGAAACACTTTTTTACATTCCTAGAACTAAATCTAATGAATCTTTTGTTCTTGATTTACTTTTTGGGGTGTAATGTGAGGGATAGCTGGATAGTGTACTATTACTGCTATGTTCCTCACTCTTACAAGATAAGTGGAAACATAATGGGTCTCATTTTGTGTATTGAAAATTGACAAGGAACCATCTTATTTAATAATGGACCTCATCCAGTAAACCTGTCGATTTTTATTTTTTCCCTATTATTTTCTATTTTTTCCCGTTTATTTTAAAACTTTCTTTATCTTTATGATATTAGGCAGTAAAATTAAAATCAAAAGCTTCATTTTCATTTCTGCAGGAAATCCTTCTCCCTCACAACCACCCGACACGTTTAAATCCACTTTCAAAGTCTCGAGAAAAACATTCGACTACATATGTTCACTCGTAAAAGAACGCATGATGGCCAAATCGCACTTCTCCTTCGCAAACGGCAAGCCGATGCTACTAAACGACCAGGTGGCCCTAGCCCTGGTACGCCTCGGGTCTGGCAACTCCCTTATCTCGATCGGCGACTCGTTCGGGGCCCACCACTCCACCGTCTCCCAGGTAACGTGGCGCTTCGTCGAGGCCATCGAGGTAAACGGGCTCCACCACCTCCAGTGGCCCTCCTCGGAGCGCGAGACGACCGAAATCAAATGCAAGTTCGAGAAGATTCGAGGCCTCCCCGATTGCTGCGGTGTGATCGACACGACCCACATAACCATGATGCTGACATCATCCGACCCGGAGGCCGACACCTGGCTCGACCGCAAAGGCAACCACAGCATGGTCCTGCAGGCGGTCGTGGACCCCAATCTGAAGTTCAGGGACATAGTCACCGGGTGGCCTGGGAAAATGAATGACGCCTCGGTTCTGCAGAGCTCGAGTTTCTTCAAACTGTGCCAGAAAGAGGAGCGGCTGACCGGGCCGGAGTATGTGATTGGGGATTCGGGCTTTCCGTTGTTGCCGTGGCTGTTGACCCCGTATCAGGGTAAAGGGCTTTCGGAGACCGAGGTGGAGTTCAATAAGAGGCTTGTTGCGACTCATGTTGTGGCGCAAAGGGCGTTAGCGAGGTTGAAGGAGGATTGGAGGATGATTGGAGGGGAAATGTGGAGACCCGATAAGCATAAGTTGCCGAGGTTTATTCTTGTTTGTTGTATTCTTCATAATATTGGTATAGATGTGGAGGACGAAGTTTCGGACGATTTGCCCTTGCCGTTGTCCGTTCATCATGATCCGGGGTACAGGCAAGAGGTTTGTGAGTCTGTGGACAAAGAAGGATCGATTCTGAGGGACAAATTGTCTATGTATTTTTCTGGTAGATAGTTTTTTGGAAAGAAAAGAAAGAAAAAACAAATGTTGTTTGTTATGGATTTATAGGAATGAGTAGTTACAGTTGAGGAGATAATATGCATGCGTGAGAAATTTCAGAGGTTGTTTTCTTCTTTTTTCTTAATTTTTCTTTTCTTTTTCTTTATTTTTTTTCTCTTTCAAACCTGAAAGATGGATCACGTTTAAATGCGTGGAGATATGAGAAAGATTGACGACTAATGTATTCTTGACAATGTTTTAACAGTTGGTTCTAAATTCAACCGGCCATTCAATCGGCATTTTTTTACTAAAATGTTTTAAATGCTGAGTTTTGAAGAGTTTGAGCTTGATTATCGAGCTGAGCTCAAGCTTAATTTATCGAATATATTGATGGTTCGTGAACTTTTTTAACTTAATGGAGCTCAATAAATATTACATATATATTAAACCATTTTCAGTTTATTACAAAATTTTAATAAAACAATAATATATCTATTAAGTTTTACAAAGAAACAAGTATTTAAATATTTATATATTCATCATAACTACACGTAAAAATTAAAACGAAACTATAAGTTTAAATTATGCAAGCATTCGAACGAGCCTACTCACGAGCTAATGAATCAAACAAGGGAATGTTTACATGGTATGGACAGATTGGGTAGTTGAGTACAACATGAACAGCAGTTATTCATAGTACATATTATCGTCAACCTAGCTAATACATAACCTCAAGGATTAATGTCTTCAGCTAGCCCCAGCTGTAAATGAAGACATAAAATTATATCAGCAATTCAATAACAATTACTTGAAAACTTCACAACTTATAGTTAGATAGATATCACACATGATTCTAGTTCTATCCTAAAACAACAATAACAACAACATTTTATATGGCTATCGGGAGAATTTACAAACATTTCTGTGTTTTTTTTCCCAAATAGAATCAGATGTTAGTGTTTGAGAACTTAAATCAAATTTGAAAAGAATTAATATGAAAAAAAAACTTTCAAAATTAGCTTTTTGATAGAAAGGCACAATACACACATATATATGAATAATATGGATAGTTTGGACGAGAAAATACTATTTTGGGTTGTGAAACAAAGAATTTAGGATAAGAATGTCGAAAACAAATTTCTCCATATTCATAAAAATACCAAATATACTCTTCGAAAATTAGAAGCAATACGCCTATAGCTTTTAGATTTTGATTAAATGGAGCAAAAACCGATATTTGCAAACACTAAAATGTGATTTATTTTTTATTTTTTGTCAAGTAAAGCTAACACAAATGGAACCACAATATCAAGTCTAGATTATGTGTTTTTTTAAAATTATAAATTTACCTCTAATTAATTAAGCTCATGAAGTCTGAGAATTACTGAGTTCCATCATTCATGAAATGCTTGAATCTTTTTGCCCATTGTTGCTTAACAACCTCTGGAATCAATGTGTCAGCAACGTACGCGTTCCATGCATCCCCTTGTGGACTAGCAAGAACCCATTTGACTTTCATCGGTGGACCGATAAAAGACGAAGCTTGTGCGTGTGCGTTCTCCTCCGAAACTTTTTTCTTATAATTCTTAAAAAAAGGCCAAAATACGTTAAATAAGAAGAAGAAAAAAAACACATTAAATATTTTTGTCCTGAGCTCGCTCACCTTAGCAAGACTCTCGAGTTTAAAAACCTTGGACAGTGGTTTATTTTCCTTTATTTCTTCCAAAGTCTTGGCCAAAGGGGCGTTTTCGTCCAATTCCGCCAGGTGGCGCTCGACCGCAACCAAGGATCGAAACTTTCTCCCGGTCTCGGGTTCATAGTAATACTGCCAATTAAACAAAAGTGTAATGCATCTCGTTTGTGTTGTCCAATCCACCAACTATAACATAAGTGATGGCATTTTACCTTGTCGGCCCAACCGTTGTATCTTCGAGGCACCTCCTCCACAATCCAACCGTCGGGAAGATTAAAGGATGCCATGCCAGCTGGCATTCCACAAGGCACCATTGCTAAATGACTCGAGCGTATTCTCATCAACTGTTGAAGATTTTTCATCACACACAAAAAAAAAGTAGGAATTATAAATATTAAATTTCATAATTTGAATGACTTGAAAAATAATCTCAATGGTGAAAGATAGTGTTTGTTGAACAAAGACTAATTGATGGATTACTTTACCTTTCCATCAGAAACAATCATCTTTCGTTGCCTAGAGCTCTGCAGAAATAATTAAATTTTAGGAAATTAATAATTATACATTGTTGGACATCATAATAGGCAAAGAAAAAAAAAGAAGGAAATTAATTAACTATAATCTTCATTAGTGATGAATCTATGTCCCCCATTTTAATAGTTCATTAATTCCAATTAAAGGTTTTTACAGCAAGTATATATAAAAAAAAAAAGTCATTACCCTGTTTGAAGAAACACGCATTCTCTGATACTCAGAATTCTGCAAGAATACAAGTGCAGAAAAAAGCTAAGAGAAAGCAAATTAATTGAAAAAAGAATTAAAAATAAAATAAAAAAGTTGAGCCCAACTGAACAACATGATTATAGGTTGGTCTCCTGGTAGTGGATCTGGTGCGAGGATATCTGTTTCCCTGAGTCAGATATCTATCAACTTCTCTTATTGACCTGAATTTTCTTCCTGTCCCTGGTTCATAGTAATACTGCATGCATCAACAAATGCACCAATTGTTAATAATTGTACAATTAAGAGAATGAAATATATTGATGGGTAAAAAAAAAAAAAAAAGACAAAAAAAGGAATTGATCGTAATGTGAATGTGATGAACCCTGTCAGTGTGGGACCCATTACGGCGGGTCACTTCTTCGACTCCCCAGCCAGCGGGGATCTCGGGCGGCGCCACCGAGAGGTGGCGGCGGTCGTAGGGTACGAGCATTGAGTTTGACGGTGAGAAGGTGGTGGAGTTGCGGCGATGCTCCATGATGTGTCAGCGTTTGAAGCTGTGTGTGTTTTTTCTGTGTCGGAGTGTTGGACACTTGTGCTGTGTTTCTTGGCATGGGTTTTATATGTGAAAATATGCCAAACTACACTTTCTTTTTTTATTAATAGATACATGGATAATTGCAAAATAATCCTCCATATATTAGTGGGTTTATAAATTAGTCCTGATTCTTGTTAATTAGTCAACAATTTACTATAAAAAAGCCATTAAAAATAAATGACAGAATAATAGTTATAGTAGCAGTGAGCAACATGTTGCTAGCAAAATCTCAAATCATGTATTCTAATCATTTCTTGTATATTTTTAATATATTTATTAATTATTATAATTATTAAATAATTATTTATTATAATATTTAGTTTAAACTCTTTTATAATTTTATTTATATATTAAAAAAAATTATAAGATGTCAAATTATTTTATATTTTAATATTTAGATTAAATTTATTAATAATTATTAGTTACGTACTTTTAAAAACTCAAAAGATGACATACTCTCGATCCTTATCTAATCAATATTAATAAATAAATAATAATTATTATTATTATATAATTATATATTTTTATGTTTAAATTGAATATTACTAATATTTAGTTACATATTTATATTATTACAAAAAACTCTTCATTTACCTATATAGAATATTTATAATCCCAAAAAACAAAATTATTACAATTATTATTAAAAATATAACTTATTTAATTATTTTTATAATAAATATTTAATTTTGTAATTAAATTTATTTCATAGTAATTTGTCTTTAAATTAAAATAACTAATTTAGATCTTTACTAATTACATATGATTTATTTATATTATTATATTAGAAGAATAGAATGAGAGTATTGAATTAAGATATATCAAATTAGGTGAAACATAATAAAAGAAAATATTAAATTATATAGATATTAGGCTCGTATGATACATAAGCAACATAAGTATCATAATTTTTTATTTGCCAAATGAAGCATACGTAGCGGACACATATGCTAGGAGGATTTTGCATTAATATACATGGGTGATATATCTTAAATGGATAACAAACGAGCAAGTTATGGTGTATTAAATATTGGGAAAATTTTCAAATAATTCTCGAATTAGAGACTCATTTGTGAATTGGTTCTGTATCCAATTTGAAATAAAAAATCCCCCATTTTTTTTTAAATAGTCCAAAATTATAACACGAGTATCACAACATCCTTACCCTGAATAAAACACAATAAAAGTAAATAATAATAATAATAATAATAATAATAATAATAATAATAATAATAATAATAATAATAATAATAATAATAATAATAATAATAATAATAATATATTGGGCAGCAGGGTGGTTGCCGCTGTCCTCGGCCTGCCGAATAAGTTTCCGGCAACCGAAAAGTATTTCCAACATGTTCTTTTTACAATATTTTTTTTGGCCAGAAATTTTCTTACTATAGTTCGAAAATTTCTTAGTTAATGTTCAAAAATTATTTCCTAATTATTAACATAATTCATTTCTTTTGAGCCCGAAAAAAAAAGAAAATAAATATTACTTGACAAAAAATTATTGTTATGTATCTTACTTAATAAAACAATAGATAATCTACTAGTTTAACACCCGCATATTATGCGGGATTTGAAAAAGAGTAACACTTATTAAAAATACTAAAAAAATAATATTGAAAATAGTACACAAGATTCCATTAAAAAATAATATTTTTAACTTAGAATTTAATAGAATTCCATTGAGATCCATCATTTAATGAAATCCACAAGATTCCATTATATATTGAGGATGCCGGAATTCTATAAAAATCTATAGAATTCTAAGTTGAGAACACTAGAATTTTATGAAATCTACAGAATTATAAATTAAGAATACCTAGAATTGTATGGAATTTTAAATTACACTCAGTTCTACATTGAGGACACACCATTACACAATTCCTACCAATTTTCTTACTTTTACCCTCAAAATCTTATGGAATTCACTTTTTTATTCATATTAAGATTTAAATAATATATATTTACACACACACACACACACACATATATATATATATATATATATATATATATATATATATATAAAAGATATTATTTTATCACTCTAGTATTAAAATAATTATTCTTTTTATTTTTCTAATTTTGCCCAAAAAAAAAAAATCAATCTATAAGGAAAAAAATATTCTTGCAATTGAAAAAAAATATTATTTTTTCTTGAATTTTTTTAAAAGTCATCATATTTCAATATAATATGATATGAAAGTGATTACATGAATCACATTATCTGCACATAAAGTATAATGAGAACTTATTATTAATTTTATTTATTTTAGTTTATAAAATTATGGAATATTCTCCTATTTAAGAAAAGGGACAATATTATACTTTATATTTCTTATAATCATAGTTTTTCTTTCTAGTTTTTTTTTCTACTTATTGAGTAGGAAGACATAACATTCATCTTGTAATAAAAATAAAATAAGAGAAAAGATCAAGATTGTCAAATTTATAAAAATAATTAATTTTAAAATTGATTATCTGAAAAAAAAAAACTAATTAAAAAATTGGTAACATAATATTATTATTTTTTCAATAGTTCATATTTTTAATGATAATATTACACAATATATATTATTATTATTATTATAATTTGTACATGCTCTTAAGTTGTTATAATTTCTTGTAAAGAAGAGTTATAATAATTCTAATACATTAAAGAATTCTATTAAAATCCACATAATTTTATAATATAGTTCCATAGAATTCCATTAGAATCCAATGGACTCCATGAAATTATCCATAAAATCTATAGAATTCCATAAAATAAATATTCCATTGAATTCCTTGACATTCCATGTTGAGGACCAACCCCTTAATTTATGTAACAAAAAGTAAGAAATATTGTTACTTTATAATGAAATTTCTTACTTTATATCATAAAAAATAAAAAAAAATTATTATTTTATATCCTAAAAAGTAAGAAGAATTCTTACTTTATAGTCGAAAAGGTAAGAATATCTTTTACTTTATCTCCCAAAAAATGTTTGAAAATCCCTTACTTTATATATTTGGGCAAAAAAAAAAAAAAAATCTCGATTTTTTTCCGGTGGGGGTGGGGTAGCGGTGGTTATTGATAATATATTATTACATTACTTATATTAATATCATTATTTTAATAGGTAGTAACCTTGTAATATTATATTTAGGGTTGAAACTATTTGAAAATTCGTATAATTACTTATAGTATTTGACAAAAAATACTTTTCTTATGATTTTAAATATTTGTGTTTCTCTCTCTCTATTACTTATATATATATATATATATATATATATATATATATATATATAGGGTTGGGTTCAAATGAGAACCCATCATTATATGTGAAACCTAGGGACTCATCTTGACCATTAGATTGGATAATCTTGATGGTTGAGATCATGACATGTCAGCATGGTAATAATGTAAAAAAAATACATTAATTAATTAAAAATAGTATTTTGGACATATATCAACGTTTACAAAGAGCACTACATTGTTCTTTAGGAAAGCACAATAGATTAAGAAAAAAAAAACACTACGATTCGTATACAAAAAAGCATCGCAAATTTCGTC
>BMAC01000041.1:1431385-1463298 GCA_014905375.1 Phtheirospermum japonicum
CAGACTTGAAGAAGAGTTTTCAAGGAAGACAAGAAGGGAGAAATGGTTGTTGTTGGTACTAGTGTGTTCATGGATTGTTATGTATCTGTATAAGTGACTGTGTTGCTCATTAGGGTGAATTTTCTAAGTTGACAATAGGGTGAATGTTGGAGTACTTTGCAAGTGGTATTGTTAGCTTTTGGTTAGTTATGGTATGTAATGTCACTTTTGAACATGTTTTAAAATTCCAGATTTCAAATGGGTTAATGAATTCGGATATGTTTCATTTGTTTTCAAACATTTGTATATGTTTCCTAATGGGCCAATTACTTCATATACTTGTGCAATTTGTAACCTTATTGAACATGAAACACAAACTTGAACTTGCAAAATTACTAACCCTATTGATTGAAGAATAAGGCATCAGAACTTGTAATCCGTACAAAAGTTACCAAAAGCTAAGCATACAAAAAGATATCCCATTACATTACTTCTGGAATCATATCCAAACATACAAAACATGTTAATCAAGGGTTATATCCAAACATACAAAACATGTTAATCAAGGACAAAACATTCAAGCTTCTAAAACGGTTCTTAATTGTTCCAAATAACCCCCAAAGACAAAACATTCAAGTTTCTAAATAAGTTTCAAAAGATTAAAAAACATTTATAGTCAAAAACACTCAGACTGCTCTAAACAACTTGTTCAAGACACTAGTGCACACAACTTGAGGTTTTTTCATCACTTGGGAAGCCAAATGGATCCTAAAAATTCAGACTGCTCATCAACACCAGAAACAGTCTGGACAGAAGTGTTCTTCTTCACCTATTACACACAAAGAAAATAGAATTAAGAACCTTTAAACTTAATTAGGACATAACAAATTATATCAAATAATATTAGTAGTTAGGAAAGAACCCATACACTCAGTTTTTGCCTAACTCCAAGGGTTTTTCTTATGGCTTTTTATAGTTGTAGTAGTCCTTTACTTTTGTCAGTTTACTAGCCAAAAAAAAGTTGACAAAATTAGACTAAGCAAAAAATAATTTCAAACACTAAAACCTCATAACAAATGTGGAAAAAAATTATATATGTATGTATAGTTACCTCAGTCAGTACATCAGACATAGATGTAGAAGGGGCAACATTTTTTCGTGCCCTTGTGGTCACCACTGCCCTGTCTACAACCTAACTAAACAGAGAATTTCAAATATTATAACATGAATATATATATATATATATATGTATATATTCATATACTTACATCAGTCAGTACATCAGGCTTGGATATAGAAGGGGCAGCATTTTTCCTTGCCCTTTTGGTCACCATTTCCTTGTCTACAGCCTAACCAAACAGAGAATTTCAGAAATTATAACATGAAAAAAAAATATATGTATATACTTAACTCAGTCAGTGCAACAGTCATAAATGTAGCATTTGTTGTTGATGAATTAATGGGGACTTCAGATTTTTTTGTACATCTCTTTTTCTTTTTTGAGTCCTGCATTCACATAAGTATTAGGGCTGATCATCATAATTTAAGGTCCAAATCAAAGACCAAAAGGTGAAATATCTTTTTCTCATTTATTGGCTCAACTACTGACTGTTGTGTAGTAAAAAGCAATTCAGCATCAAAAGCATCCAATGCATCATATACTGACTGTGGTAGGTCATCATCAAACCCCATATTGAGTGGAGTGTGGTCCCCTTGACTAGGCTCACCTACAGTGGGGTCCCCAGGAGCTAAATTTTCATTAGAGGGCATCTTTTTTCTTGCCTGCATTACATAAAGTAGTACTTTAGTCAGATAAATAAATAAGTAAAAAATATAATATATAAAAAAAATATAAATTATTACCCTTCTTTTTGGCTCCATCTGAATATCTTCTTTCTTCTTTGGACAAACTCTCATATTATGGTTTTGTTATGACATAATGAGCATGTCATTATCACTCATTTCCTCCTTTAATGCCTATGTCTGGCTTTTATCAATAACCCTTCCCTCTTTCTTTTTCTCTTCATCTTTATCCTTCTCTATGTTGTGTTTTTTGGGCCTGCCAGGCATCTTCTCAGAAATAGAAGGTAACAAGGGTTCAATTCCAACATCTGTCCACACCTCATACCCATGCAATGCTCCCATCACGTTTGCATAAGCCTTCATGTATGTCTTCTTTGTGTAGTAGGGATGAATGTACTCCTCTGGATTCTTTCCCAGAAAGAATATAGCACATATGACATGGGTAAAAGGAATTTCACTCAACTCCCAGATTCTGCAGCAACATGTTTGATGTCCAAGATGCACCCTGAAAGACTTACCCCATCCATTTTGAATTTCAAATTCATCTTCACCATTCCAGTGTGCACTGAACTCCAGTGCCTTCCTTTTCAGTTCATCTAATACCTTTACAATCTTGGGACATATGTCTCCTTCATATCAGGCCATTATATCCCCCTTCATATACATCTTCATTATGCTCAATCTCATTGCCTCTAACATCTCAATGATTGGCTTGCTTCTAGTACACAAGATCTGAGAATTGAAGCTCTCACTGTAGTTGTTCAGTAGAATGTCAGATTTTGCAAAGGTGCTGAAATGAGACCTGGACCAATGTTTGGGAGTTTTTTTCACCAACCACGGAAATGCAACTTCATCCCTTTTCTTCAGTTCATACATTGCTTTATTGAAGTCTACCACCCTTGTTGCCCTAGCAGCACTCTACAGTAAGTTTTTCAATGCAAGCCCTCTGTGAATAAACTTGAAATTTTTGTACAGGTGCATCACACAGTTTCTGTGTTCAACATCAGGCAGTAACTTCTCCATAACATCTACCAAGCCTTTTTGTTTATATGACATAACAGTCCATTGGTGAGGGTTGTTAATGGTCAAGTCTTCAATCAAAAAAGCTAAGAACCAACTCCACGACTTCTTGTTCTCTTTCTCAACTATTGCATATGCAAAAGGGAACATATGATTGTTCCCATCAAGCCCCACAACACTCAGCAAAACCCCACCTGCATGACTTTTCGGATGACACCCATTAAGACAAAACAAGGGTCTGCACCGATCTATAAAGCCTCTCTTCAAAGCACCCCAACATATGTACAACCTCTTAAAAAGTGGCTTATCATTGATCAAAGTTGACTTGATCTTCACTGTTGTGCCTGTATTAGTTTTCTTGATCTCTGCATGCATATCTCCACAACATGGCATATTGCTCAGAATTAGCAACACTCCCCATTTCACACACTTCTCTTGGCCTTGTACATTGAATGCCTCTTCACCACAATCTTCTGCTTCTTCTGGATCAATGCCATCATGGACTCTACTAGCCAGGTGGGGTTAGTCCATATCTGATCCTTGTAAGTGTTAGCTAATCACTCAACATTAGCATGAGAATTTTTTTGCTTCCTAGTACATCTATGTTTGCCATTAAATGTTTTAACAACCATTGTATCCTCATTCTGTTTTTTAGATGCATAAATAACCCAAGGTTATGTATGATTTTTATACTTAACCTACACCTTATGCTTTTCATTGATTGTGAATAGAAGAACTCTCACTTGATTAATATCATGTTGTCTCACAGCTTACCTAATTGTCTCTGTGTTAGGAAAGCACATGCCAAGTTCAAACTTAGAGTCTTTACTATCTACTTTAAGGTCAAACATTGGGGCACCATTATGCATCTTTCTTTTTTCCACAACACTTTGTTTAGGCCCTGATGCACTTTCATTAATTATATGCTTATCTGGTATATTCAACTCTCCCTACTCAGCATCTACATCTATATTCCCATCAAACAACACATCATCATCTGACACATCATATTCACTATCTAGAGAGAAATCAGACAACTCAGACTCACTATCACTATAAACTATGTCAGCAAGTTCACTCTCATCACCCTCATCACTCTCATCACTCACATTGTCATCTTTAATATCAAAATCTACACCCTCATTCCCTACATCATCACCCATAAACTGCAATGGCTCATCTATACTTGGCGATTCAGACTCAGTAGCATTTGTGGGATTCTCATGTTCTATAAAAACACCCACTACCCTCTTATTATCAACCCACTGCACCAAATTAACTACATCCGAGCCATCTTTTAGTAAAATCAACTCAAAACAATCATCTACCCCCCTCTCACTATAGTCGAATCTCATACACTTTTCAACACCAACTTCCTTAGCCATGTTATGAAGCTCAACCATTGATATCAAATCTGCATCACACCACTCTACATATTCAATCCCAACCCCCACAATACAGTGTTTTCCCTATGGTAATAAACTTACCAGAGTGATTAAGTGAAAATGTGAAAAATCCATCATAATCACCTGAAATAATGAAGAAGATACAAATAAGAACATGTAACCAGTTGCAGATTTGTAAAGTAAACAAAAAGAAATCCTAACACTGATAACATAAACAAATAAAAAATTCAGACATAACCTCAAAGCCATATCTTTTGACAAAACATCTAATAAATAACCTTCACAGATTAAAATGATCGCAAGTTCAAATCTTTCAACATAAATAATATCATATATTATATTCAGAATCTCAAACCCTAGTTAGGAAGCTGATAATTTTAAATGAACAATGTACATCCCTAACCCCAATAATTAAAAAAGACATTTTTAATATATTTTGGATATCAAACTTCAATTTCATAAATTTAAAACAAATTACTGTAATCTGGATTATTCAAACTGCTACGGCGGTCAACACCCTTCTCGCGAAATTTCCAACCCATTGCGCTCGATTAATTATTACTTTTTCCACTTTCTCACCTTTCTTCTTGGGTTTTCTGGGATTTTACAAGATTTCAAGAATAAAATAGAGAGATTTTGATTCCTAATCCTATATTTGAGAATTGGGGATCGACAAATTTTTCAAGAGAATCTATGATTTACATTTTATGCAAATCTCGTCCGCCTCTTTCAGATAATATGTTAAAACCCATAAATGCCGTTTGGAAAACCAGATGACGTAGACTAAGACAACAAAAAAAGTGGTGTAAGTGATAAAGTGCAATTCGCGCAAAATTCAGATTACGATTTGTTTCAAAAAAAAATTCGTATAATAAACTATCAAAATCAAAATAGTATGTTTGTTATTTTAATACACGAGCAGTGCCTTTTTAATATACTTCATTCATCCTATACATTCAGTCCTCCGATTTCCAGTTCCACCGCCACATTCAAGAGAAATTCAAGAAATATTGTCTCATGATCTCATCAAACCCAACGACAGCCGCAATCATGTGAATCAAATTTCGCAAAACAAAAAACACAGGGTATTTTATCTAACATGCACTCCCATAACTGAATAATGCAGAGGAAATATGAATCCTACATGAGCATATAGATTCAGAAGAGGTCAAATGGAGGAGCAAACAAAAGCAAAATGCAAAATGCAAAATGCAAAAGCCAAATTCAACTTCCCAAAATGATGAGAAACCTATCAACACACAAGAACAATTTCCAAAAGAGACGAATACAAAGGACCAGCATATTTTCGCCACAATAGTTTTTTTTCTTCTTTTTTTCCCTTTCTTTCTCCCGTTTCTTCTCACATCTGTAGCACCCACTTAGGTGCCCTTGATTTTCATATTTTCCATGCACTTAAGAACCACAGCAAGCTGACTTCTGCGTTTGGCTACCTTCAGCACCAGAGTTCGTCTGGTTAATCTTGATAGTTGTTGGCTGCAGTCGGAACAAAAATAGTTGATTAATAAGGGACCGAAGTAAAGCTGTAAAAATGACCAAATTAAACCAGATCACTTACTTCTGTTTTGGTGTCGGAGTCTGAAAGCCTTTGCTTTATATCCCTAGCTATTGAAAAGAAAACTTCTTCCACATTAAGATTCGTTTTAGCACTCTGCATCAAAAGATACATTAGATGCGCGTACATTAACAATCCCCTCCATAGAAAAGTTTCAGAAAACTTACAGTTTCAAAGAATTTTATTCCGTACTCATCCGCGAGTGCTTGACCCTTGGAAGTAGGAACAGCCTAGACAATGGTAAGCAAATAAAAGTTTATTCCAGAAGTAATTGAATCATGAAACCAACAGCTATCACCAAAGCAAAGCAAAAGAAGCAACGTGTTTAGGCCACAACTAAATCCAATATTATATACCAATAATTCTCGACTATTATTTTTGACCCCATGCGATTCGACCAAAACGTTCCAAGGAATCTTAAGTTGTCAAAAGATATTTTGTACCAAAAGAGTTTGATAGTTTAACTTCAGATAAGATTTGATATTTTACATCCAAAAACATATCCTCAATTTCCGTACTTTTTCTTTTTTAATTCCTGAAAAAAGTCAAATCAATAGCTCTCTTTTGTCCTCAGCCAAACTTTATCTACAAAACTCGGTTTCCAGAATATTAAATATTGCTACATGAAGTTGAACATTAAAAAAAATACAGTAATATAAATTCCAAAATAGTCCTCTTCATCTATCCAAGATACAAGCCACCCAAAACACTGATCTATGTGATCAAGCTAATGCTAAATCATAACAAAATTTAACCACAATTAAGAAACAACACTAAAACCAAAGTAAAGTAGAGAAAAGGAAAATACCCTTTTGCTTTCATCCATGTCAGCTTTGTTCCCTACCAGTATCTTGTTGACATTGTCTGAAGCGTGTTGTTCAATGTTTCTAATCCAGTTCCTAATGTCTGACCAGAGAAAAGTATCAAATAGCTATAAAAAAGGACAGACAATATTAGAGAATATTGAACACATTGGCATAAAAGTTTAATTCTTAATATATTCTTCTTTCCTTTTTGTATTTTTTCTCTTTTGGGCAGACTCGTCGTGTTATTTTCCAAATATATGCTTTTCCACTTTAAAGAGAGTCAGATCCTCTAGGCATTCTGAGATATAAGGGGAACCTTGCATTCCCCATGATTTCAAACAACTTTCAACATCTTATAAAAAGGGTAATTCAAGATTTTCAGTACAAAATAAATAAATAAAAACAAATCAATACTTGAAAACCAAAGAGAACCTTTACTCTGTTTAACTGCATGTATGAAACAAAGAAACTTTATAATTATTTGATCTGTTCGATTTCAAGTATGTGGAATGGCAAACAAGGAATAGGAATGGATGAAGGGAATGGTGGTTCACTTGTTTAAAAACCAAAGCAACAGAAATGAATAAAAAAAAAGTCAAACAATCAGATCATAGAGATAATTGAAGAAACCTTACTATTAAAGGACGACTCATCTGTGACATCATAGACCAGCAGTATACCCATTGCTCCGCGATAGTAAGCTGGAGAGAAGTTTGCGGATGAGGGTACAGAATTAAACTTATGTGACTGGCATGTGTTAAAATGTAACTCACAAATATACAGATAATAGACTTTCCTCAACACTGTACAAAAGGAAGTAAGGCAAGCACTACTGATTCTTTAAAAGCTAAAGAACATGCTAGTAAAAAAAAAAAAGGGAAAGAAATTGACAACTATGCTGGTAAATTTGTAAGATCATGATAAACCCTTTTCATGCGGTATTAAGAGAAATAATGAAGAACGGAGAGAACGGAAAAGTTTTCAGTGTAATCAAACACGAAATATGTACATTAGACGCTTCAAGCTCAACGTTGCATTTCACCTATACACAAATTTTAAAAGATTAATTTCCACTTGGTTTATCTTGGAAAAGCACATAAGTTAAAGATTGTACATCCACTGTATGTTGTGTGCAACAAGTGAGAACAACTAATGATTTGAAGAAAATAGATGAATGATAAACCAAAGCTAAATAAGTTACAGAGATTATTTGAAAAATATGAGTCTTTCTCTCTCTCTCACGAAAACAAACATATCCCACATACACGAATAAAGTAAACTGCTATGAAAAAGGCAAGAAATTACCTGTAGTGATTGTTCGGAATCGTTCTTGACCAGCTGTATCCCAAATCTGGAGCTTGATACGTTTGCCATCAAGCTCAACAGTTCTTATCTTGAAATCAATCCTATATAGTAAACCCACATCAGTAACCCAGTCAAGCAGTTCATAGATTTTTTAGGCAATAAGAACTTACCCAATGGTGGTTATGAAACTAGTTGTGAAAGAACCATCAGAGAATCGCAGAAGAAGGCAACTCTTACCAACACCTGCAGGATCGAAAACGAAATGACTAAGAAGAAGAAGAAAGGTGATATCTACTTAATCCAACTTTCTATGGAAAATCAAAAATACAAATACTTTATGCAGCATAAGAAAAAAATTCACCAAGTTAGTGAATAAGAAATGACTGCAGAAGAAAACTAGAAGTTCAAACCCCAAATCCCTTTTAGCCAAAAATGAGGTACTCAAGACAATGGTAAGCATAATCAGGTGTATAAGACCATAAATGCTTATCAAGAACCAAGAGGGAGATAAAAGTCAAAAATTACATTTCCGCAATAACCTCATTAATAACATCAAAGCAAAATTTTAATATCACAGATTCATGGCTATCAAGAATTCTTCTAAGCTACACATACTTAAGCGTACAATGGTAAAATACGCCCAGCGACAAGAATATTTTTCCCAAAAAAAAATAAGAAAAAAATAAATGAAGATTTTCCACCATACTATATCAGAACTCAATATTCTTAAATATATCATATAAATCAAGATGCCTCAAAGTGAGTTAATTCGAAATTATAACGAAGCGGAGCTACAGATCCGAACAAAAACAGAAAATTGCAGACAAATACATAGCTTCACACGATCAAGAGACTGATAAGAATCACCATCAAATCAACAATCAGGTACGAATCTAGAAAAGGGGAAATTGAAATAGAAAACGAAATTCCAACCGCTGTCGCCGATGAGGAGAAGCTTGATGAGGTAATCGTAATCTGCTCGTGCCCTCGCCGGTGCTACAGCCATTGACTCTTGCCGGTGGTGCCGTCTCTCTTCTCAATACGTTGTCGTCTAAGGTCTTTTGTAATGTTACTCACAGCTCGTTCTAGAGAGAGAGAGAGGATGAGGAGGAGACAGGCGCACCGTCCGTAGTCGCTACTCTGCGCACCTTGTTTGGAGTGTATACTTTTGGTTTGGGGAGATGTATTAAGCGTGTGCGCCGTGTTGTCTTCTGCGCATGCTAGCAATACCGGCAACAACGAAAAGTTTCTTTTTTTTAAAGCGAAAATGGCAATATTTTGGCTATGTTAATGTTTACATGTCCAATTTTAGAAGCAAATTATGTAATGGACTAATGGTTTATGATCCATCAAGTTATTTGATTTTATATGTTGTGATTTGTAAGTTATAGCATCATTTGAATTTGAGACTTGTCATTTAAAAACCAATAACTCTATTATTGGACTGTTTAACGATAGTTTTATAGTATAAATAGAAATTTGTTATAATTCTTGATATGACGAGTTAATCTGTTAGTTCGACATGACAAGATATTGACTCTTATTATTATGTAATTAATTTTCATTTTCATGTAAATCAATATTTAATTATATTAAAATCACATAATTTTATTTATTTAGATTAATTTTTACCAAAATTGAGTAGATAATAAATAAACAATTAATTAGTCGTAGGGGCATCGATTAAAAAAATCAATACTGTAATATATTAACCAACCTTGTTTTAAACTCATATTTGTCTTTTTAGAAAGGAGAGAGTAATTTTAAGAATTTATTAACTTTTGGAGAAATTTGAGATCATTGTCGACCATTGTTACGAGTAGAGTTCACTTTCAAATATTCTAGTATTAGTATCGTGTGATGCATGGGACATTCTGTATTAGACTATGTGAATGAAATCAATATATAAGTACTAATATTTATGTAATTTAACACCTTATAATATATATTTTAATCAAATCAAAACTAAATCACACCATATATGCATTATAGATTTATTATATTTCTAAGATAGATATATTGAGCATATCTGAATATATAGGTTGGATTCCGATAAGAATGGGTTCGTAGTTGATGAATGAGAATAAATAATTAATCTAATCTAATAGATCTAATTTAATCAAACAAATTAAAACACTTAAAACTATGAATACATCCCCATAATCTTCATCACCTTCGATTGATTAGCTGAAAAAATCTTCATCAAACTTTCTAAAAAAAATATTTCATGCTCGATTTGGTATGTGGGGAACAAAATTCTGTTCGATTTTCATCAAACACACATGTTTGATTTTCATCAACTACTATAACTAGCTAATTTTGGAGGCATAATCCTATTCGATTTAAAGGGGAATCAAAAACTAACTCGTCTCTGGATTTTGGAGAGCAATTCCTATTCGATTTTGTCTAGTTTCTACGAGTTTCGACAATTTGAGGCCCCTTGCTCATTCAATTTATTCTGATTTCTACCTTTCGAGATTGGAGGGCCCTGCTCAATTTTTTTTTTTTCTGATTTTTAATAGTTTCAATTTTGGTTGCACCCCAATAGCTTCGATTTTGGACGAATCAGTTAATACTTCTTTTGAATTATGACAGTTCATCCGATTTATGAATTTTTGAGTTTAGAGTCCA
This sequence comes from Phtheirospermum japonicum, assembly GCA_014905375.1. Classification (NCBI taxonomy): domain Eukaryota; kingdom Viridiplantae; phylum Streptophyta; class Magnoliopsida; order Lamiales; family Orobanchaceae; genus Phtheirospermum; species Phtheirospermum japonicum. The sequence continues at coordinate 1,441,909 of BMAC01000041.1, forward strand.
GTTTTGATTTTCAATTTGGAATTTTCTATTTTGGAGGCCAGTCGTGAAACTTAATGCTTTTAGTTTATCATTGCTTTAGAAATGTACTCAATAGAATACACAAGATGATTAGGAAGAGTATGATGATGAATGCCAACTTTTATATTCCCAGTATTGAGACTCAGTTTGATGATGTTTGTGCACAATTATGTTTCTTTATGTGCAAAGTGATGTATTATATTGTGCACAGTATGTCCCATAAGTTTAACAATTCTATGCGCTTTTTTGTTTGATGCCATTCTAGTTGATGTAGGTGAGATGTGATTTTTACACAAGTGTTAATATGTGTACAATTATTTATTAACTTGTGCACTATAGTGCTATAAAAATTGTGTACATATTATGAAGTTAAAAATTTTTCTGTCGTATTATCTGGGGTGTGTGTACTGGTTATGCATTGATTCAATGGATAAATTTGCATGCGATGTTGAATGTTATTCCCAGAATTAGCAGTATCTGCTGTGCTTAAAACAAGACTATAAGAATCACTTATTTGCACATTGTAATTTGCATGTGATTTGAGGAAGGAAGCAAAAAAGGGATCAATTGGCAGATTTCAAGACCGACCCTTAATATTATTTTCTTAAAACTGGTTTTTGTGATATTTTTACACATTATCTTAAAACTGGCAGATTTCACTAAAAACTATCATTTTTACACATTATTTATAATCAAATATTTAACATAAAAATATAATAGTAACTTTTACATTGATTAAAAATGATATTTTTTAGTGTAAAAGTGACATGTGTTGAGCTAAACGGTACATTATATGCGCTAACATGTTTGTACTTTTTTTTTCATAACAAAATACTAGTTTCAACAAGTACACAAATAACGATAATTGAGAAGTAAAGTGAAAACAAGGAAACTAGATCGATAAATAGATGACAACAAAACAACCATTGGAAAACAACAACATGATTTCTAATTATAACAAATATAAAACTCTTGAGAGCAACTGACTTAAAACATCCTCGTACTACCATCGACAATACACGATCAGAAGATGAATTCAATGCAAAAAATATACAAATTCCAAGAACCCTGCAGAATAAAAAAAAGTATCACCTCAATAAAAAGGAAGAAATGCCCAAGAGTAACACACAAAGCTTCAACTCCACCCCTAGAGACAATTCGAAAGTCATTTTTATCAGCCATCAAATCACCATCCTTAAATGTCCCGCCAAAAATAGCTTTCGAATTCCTGCACCTTCATCGCTTTCAACGTACTGTCGGTTAAAAGGTTCGTTGAACCCTAGGATTCTAGGACACCAAGTTTTCTACTGTAGAGGAAAGCTGAATTACATACAAAACAAATACTTGATTACATGAGCAAATGAGAATTCAAGAAATTCACAAATTAAATTTGTTAAATAAATAAGGGGAAAAGAAAATTAAAAACTTGATTATAACTGGGAAGTCCATCTGAAGCCCAACATGCTCCAGAAGATTAAAAGCATCACGTCAGACATGTGTACATCTCTTATAACGATGTCATATGCATTTATATTGTCCCTAAGAAAGCACAATGCAACCTCTGCTCGATTACATATTGTAATTAAAAAAAGAAAAAAATAATTTGATTAATAACCTAACAAAACAATACGAAATGGGATATCCTAGCTCCAGAATTTAACATTATGCACACAATTAATATTTGAGAAACACCACCAATGCCAACATCCCCACAAAATAACATAGGGACATGTGAAAAGCAATCAAATAGATAAAACTTATCTAAATCACATAACGACTACAAACGAGTTTCCACGTCCAAATTTATTTACACAACTAGAACCTAAATTGAACCTAATGACACAACTCGAGAAACTTAACGAATTACCAAATCAATACCCACATCTATCGACACTACCAGATTGTATAGTTGAGGCTATTATCGATGATGTACAATCCAAATAGGAATTATGGATATGATTTCACCTATCATTGGGGCAGATGGTGGAGGATCCTGGGATTGAGCCGAGTTTTGCATCGCCCAAATTGAAGATCGACTAATTGTTCCAGAATGGTGAAGAGTATATTGCAAGCTGGTGCTAAATTCGTGACAGTTGGAGGAGATGCGGCGATATGATTTCTAAGATTTGTAGTCGCGAGGACGGAAAGAGAGAAACACGAGAGAAAATTGTAGGGTTCTTATATGGATTTTTTTTTTCATTTTTTCTTTCTTTTATATGGTCCAGTTTTAACTGGGGCAAATATAAATTCGAATTAGATTCGAACTCCCCCACATGAAAGAGAATACGTGTAGCCGTTACACAAGAAACTTACTCTAGAATATATTATAAATATACCTTACCTACTGGATTGGGCCACATATATGGTGCCCCTATTTTATTTTATTAAGGGGTACACTTTTCCTTAACTTTTCTACTAATTTTGATGCATTTTAGGGTCAGATGTTGCTTAAAAACACTAATGGTGGCATTTTTTGTTATTGATGATGGTGGCCAAGATGGACACCGACTTAACTGTTGAAAGGTTAATTTGCAATTCAATGAACAAAAGAGATTCGTTGAATGGGAAATGGTCTAGATAAAATGCAGTCAAATCTTTAATGTCTAAACATTTATTTTGGGAGAGTTAAGTAATTGCTAGTTCATGTATAGCCTCTTGAAATCTATGTTCCTGGAAGGGAAAAATACTTTTTGCAACTTGTACTATAGGTGTTTTCACGCTTTGCAACCAAATATTTTTTTCATTGTCAATTGCAACATGTACTACAATTTTTCAACCTAGAGCGTGAAAAAAGAAATTTTAGGTTGCAAAATTGTAGTACAGGTTGCAATTGACAATTAAAAAGACATTTGGTTGCAAAGCGTGAAAACGCCTATAGTACAGGTTGCAAAAAATACTTTTCCCTTTCTGAAATCCTCCATTGCACACTATAAATAGTGTTGCCTTCATTCGTAATCTTATTCACAAATATTAAAAAAACCTCAATATTAAAAAAGAGTGAGCAGTAGCTACTCGATCTATTTCAGAACCTATCATTGATTCCATAACCAACAAATTTGGTATCCATAGCCATTTTTTATTCTACATATCCCTACACGATGGCAACAAATTCTTCTATGTCGTTGTTCATTTTCTCACCAAGTCAAGTACCAATCTTCGAAGGAGACCACTACGAGTATTGGAGCAGTCAAATGACAACATTTTTTGAGTTCATGGAATTATCTGAGGTGATCTATGGAGAACTTCAAGAGCCAAGCAAAGAAGATGAAGAATATGAAAAGTTGCAAAGAGAGTTCAAAAAGAAATATGCAATGACATTGCGATATCTTCAACAAGGTGTTTGAAAAACAAATTTTCCACGCATTTTCGGCATAAAAATGCCATAGATGCTTGGGAAATTTTGAAACAAGAATCTCAAGGAAATGAAATGACAATTGCCTTGAAACTTCAATCCCTGTGGAGAGATTTTGATAATCTCAAAATGGAAGATCGAGAATCATTCCATGACTTCTCTACTCGAGTCGCGAAGATTATAAACCAAATCAAAGGTTATAGGGATACGATTGAAGAAAAGAGAGTCGTGCAAAAGGTCCTCCGTTGCCTCCCTCCAAAGTTTGATCATGCAGGAGCTGCAATTGAAGAATCAAAAGATTTAACAAAAATGACAATGTACGAGTTGCAGGGATCTCTTCTCGCACATGAGCAAAGAATCAACCATTCGGTTACGCCTACGCCATCAACCAAACAAGCTTTCCAATCAAAGCAAATTTCGAGACCAAGCACTGGGTTCAGAGGAGGCCAAAATCACAACAAGTCAGGCCAATCAAGGCCAAATGAGAAGAAAAATAATTGGAAAGCAAAGTCATCTCAGATTTCTGGTAACAATTCTGGTTGCCTTATGTGCAAAAACTCTAACCATGAATCCAAGGATTGCTACTTTAAATGCAAAAGATGTAAAATCCCGAACCATTCGCAAAGGGATTGTTGGTTCCAAAAGGAGGAAAATAAAGGAACAGAGGAAGCGAAGTACTTGGAGGAATCAAAAGAGGAAACTTTGTTCTATTCTTGTTCATTTGAAGAATCAAAGAGTATGTGGTTTTTGGATAGTGGTTGCAGCAATCATGTGTCGGGTGATCGTGATCTCTTTGTTGAAATTTATCCAAACATCACATCTTGAATCATTCTTGTTGATGGATCACAAAGAAGAGCAGAAGGGAAAGGAACTATTGCTATCCAAATGAATGAAGGTACTCGAAAACTCATTTCTGACGTTCTCTATGTGCCGAAGCTTTCACACAATCTCCTAAGTGTTGGTAAGCTCATTCAAAAGAATTTCTCTGTTCATTTTGATGATAATAAATGTGAAATCCTTAACAAAAAGAGGAATGTGGTCATTGAAAATATTGAGATGAAGAACAAAACTTTTCCATTGATGTTGCCGTTCGATAAAAATCTTGCACTCAAAACTGAATGTGATGATTCCTCACGTCTTTGGCATCTGCGCTATGGTCATTTACATAGCAAAGGCCTTCTATTGTTGAAGGATAAAAATATGGTGACGGGACTTCTGACGATCCAGAAAAATAATCATGCGTGCGAAGGCTGCATTTACGGGAAGATGCACAGGCTTCCATTTCCAAAAATATCATGGCGTACTAAAGAACATTTGGAGCTTTTTCACTCAGATATTTGTGGTCCATTGCAGACTGCTACTCCGGGAAACAAGAGGTTTTTTAATTCTCTTTGTTGATGACTACACAATACTGATGTGGATTTATTTCCTAAACCAAAAATCTGAAGCATTCTCTACATTTCAAAGCTCTTGCCGAAAGAGAAAGTGGTTTTTTGATAAAATCTTTGAGAACTGATTGTGGAGGTGAGTATCTCTACAATCCATTCATTGAATATTGCAAAGAAAATGGAATAAAAAGGCAGTTGATAATCAGCTATACGCCACAACAAAATAGTGTTGCCGAAAGAAAAAATTACACAATTGTGGAGATGGCAAGAAGCATGTTGAAAGGAAAAGAAGTTCCTAATCTCTACTTGGCAGAAGCTGTACACACATCTGTGTACATTTTGAACCGTTCTCCCACCAAAGCTGTGAGAAACGAAACTCTATATGAAGCATGGTACATGAAGAAACCTAAAGTGGATCATTTGAGAAATTTTGGTTGCGTAGCGTACGCATTAATTACATCTCACACTCGTGAGAGATTTGATGAAAAAAGTAAAAAGCTGCTCTTCATTGGCTACAGTGATGAATCCAAGGTATTTCAACTCGTTGATCCAACAACAAATAAAATCACAATTTTTAGAGATGTTGTATTTGATGAAGGTGTTTCTTGGGATTGGAAAGGAAAAAAAATTGTGAGTGAACCAGTTTATGAAGATCCACTGCCAACACAACATGATGCAGCTCCTACTCTAACAGTTGAATCAGATGACGAGACTCCTCCAAGAAGGACACGACTGCTTAGTGAAATCTACGAGTCTTGCGAATTTGGATTATTCTCTATTGAACCAGAAAACTTTGAAGCTGCATCGACCGATGAGAATTGGAAAAGGGCAATGAATGAAGAAATATCCACCATCAAGAAGAACAAGACTTGGGAGCTCATCGATCTTCCCAATGGAAAGAAAACAGTTGGGTTAAAATGGATTTTTAAAATCAAGTACAATGAGATGGGTGAAATCCAGAAGTACAAAGCTCGACTTGTCGCGAAAGGGTATTCTCAGCAGCCTGGAATAGACTTCACTGAAACCTTTTCTCCAGTAGCTAGAATCGAAACAATTCGAACTGCTCTAGCTTTGGCTGATCAGTTGGAGCTATGTGTTTATCAACACGATGTGAAATCAACTTTCTTAAATAGAGATATAATGGAAGAGGTCTATGTTAACCGGCCGAAAGGTTTTAAGATCAAAGAACAAGAAGAAAAGGTTTATCGACTGAAGAAGGCCCTTTACGACCTAAAGCAATCACCTCGTGCTTGGAATAGCAAAATTAACAACTATTTTGTTGAAAGTGTATTCTGACGAAGCTCAAGCGATTTTTTCCTCTATGTGAAAATTGTTGAAAAAAATCTTCTTGTGGTGTGCCTTTATGTAGGCGATCTCATATATTTTAGCACAAACACAAGTTTGGTGGAAAATTTCAAGGAAAACATGATGAAGAATTTTTAGATTTCTGACTTAGGTCTCATGCGATATTTTCTTGGCATTCAAGTCAAGAAAAGCCCGGGAAATATTTTTCTTTGTCAAAAGAAGTACATCGATGATCTTTTGAAGCGATTCAACATGAGTCAGTGCAAGCCCGTCTCTACTCCAATGGCATTAAATGAAAAATATCAAGTTCACGATGATGCAGAAAAAGTTGATGCCACCCTTTATAGAACGTTGATTGGATCATTGATCTATCTCAACACAAGACCGGACATCACTCACTCTGTAAGTCTACTTTCTCGTTTTTTGAGTGAACCAAGCAAAATTCATTTTGTAGCAGCAAAAAGAATTTTGAGGTACTTAAAGGGTACAAAAAATCAAGGTATTGAGTTTAAGAAAGAGAAGAACTTCAAGCTTGTTGGCTACACAGATAGTGATTGGGCGGGATAACTAGATGATCGAAAAAGCACATCCGGCTATGTGTTTTGCCTTGGAACAAATGCTATATCATGGAGTTAAAGGAAACAGAAATCTATTGCCTTATCATCCACAGAGGCTGAATACGTTGCAGCTACAGAAGCTGCATGTGAAGCAGTTTGGCTAAGAAGACTTTTGGAAGATTTGAAGTTTAAGAAAAATGAGGCAACTACAATTTTATGTCACAATATGTCAGCAATTGCTATGACAAATATCCAGTCTTTCATGCTCGCTCCAAGCATATCGAGTTACGACATCATTTCATCCGTGAGCTTGTGAATGAAGGGAAGATATGCATGAAGTTCATCAACACCAATGATCAACCAGCTGATGCTTTAACTAAAGCCGTTACCACCGACAAATTTGAAAAATTCAAGAAGCAAGTTAAGATTGCAAATTAAGGAGGAATGTTGAAAGCTTAATTTGCAATTCAATGAACAAAGGAGATTTGTTGAATGGGAAATGGTTTAGAGAAAATGTAGTCAAATCTTTAATGTCTAAGCATTTATTTTGGGAGAGTTAAGTAATTGCTAGTTCATGTATAGTCTCTTGAAATCTATGTTTCTGGAATCATCCATTGCACACTATAAATAGTGTTGCCTTCATTTGTAATCTTATTCACAAATATTAAAAAAAATTTAATATTAAAAAAGAGTGAGCAATAGCTACTCGATCTATTTCAAAACCTATCATTGCTTCCTTACCCAACATTAACATCAGAGCGATCTTTTGAGACTGTCACCGTAGTTGTTTAGGATAAAGAAATGTTGACTGTTGCAAAGTTAATCGTGGTCGGTCTCTTAAGATATTTCATTGACCACCAGGTTGGCACTTTAACCAGTTGACTCAGATATTTGCATGTAAGAATCATTCTGTAATTTGACATCCGCTATCACCATGGTCCATTACACACCCAAAATTTTCAACTTCTTGCATTTATAAATAATTAATGACATACTAAAGAAAGAAAGAGAAAAAAAGGAAAGAAACATGAGACAACCCCCCATATATGCATTATCGGATATGATACTGATGAGTGACTAATAACTTCAAGTAATATAGGCTTTCTTGTTTGTCTTTGGGAATCTTCACACCCCCTGCACTAAACCATCATTACTATAATTGGTAATCAACGATCATTAATTAAACTGAGTGACTAATGACTTCAAGTAACTTAGGCTTTCTTGTTTGTCTTTGGGAATCTTCACACCCCCTGCACTAAACGTCCATCGTTACTATAATTGGTAATCAGCGATCATTAATTAACTAAGTTTATATTGGCGTACAATAATAAAATTGGGATAATAATAGTGGATAATTTGAATTAACATAAATCTATTACAATTAAATAGAAAATGAAAACAAATAATAGAACTAGAAAAGTGTCAAGACGACCAAGTTCTTTCCTTAAAATATTTATTTCCCTGTACCTAGTGCTCACAGATTCATGGCAACGAATCTCCTAATATACAACGAAAACGATATTGGAAGGAGTAGCGGTCATCCTAGAGAGCGAGACTTGGCTAGACAACTGAGTAATAAACTTTAACTGCAAGCTATAAGATACGTGAAACAAGTAGTAAAAATATGATTTGAGATGTATGTATGCTGATGATTTTATTTATATGAATTTATTCTACATAGGGGGTGGTATTTATAGTTTAAAGGAAGACCTTAAATAAGAAAGAAAATCGCATGAATTATGGTTCCTAATACAAGTCGATCTACTTGTCTTACTCAACAAGGAAGGTTGAGAAGATTTTAGAAAATGCCCAAAATTATAAGAAATTAAATAGTTTATGTTCAAAAACTTTAAGGCCCAAAGAGGCCCAAGACCAGTCGGGACGGGCACACCGAGCCCGAGCCTGAGCTGGTCGAGCACAAAGTGGTGCGCGTGTGGGGATTCCAAGCCTCACTCAACTTGTAACCAAATCCCATTTCACTTCCTTTAACAAAAAGTCATCTATAAATGTGTTTCCTTTCTATGTTGGACTTTCTAGCTTCCAAATGAAAATCTCATTACCTCTTCAACTTTCAGTCCACTTCTCAAATATCCAAGTTTAGTCATTGACTTCTCACTCTTCCGAACATGAATTTTATGAAAGTGAATATACCACGTTCATCTACTCGCAACATATATTATGAATATGATAACGTCCCTTCACTATTTGGAATATTTAGGTATAGTTACTAAATATAACTTCCCAAAACTCCTTTTCTCCAACAATCCCCCATATGAGTGCGAACCAATGTATGATGCATGTGATTTAGTTAGTCAGTTTCCGCTAAACATTATTATATCAGGACAAATAGCTTGTGACTTTGAACCTTCCTTAGTGAAGTACCACAGGATATACTTGATGCCCAGTTGATAATGAAATTGAACTATTCCACTTACGAGTATACCAAGACAGTGATACTTACATAACAATGTTTACACCATTTCTCAAGTTATAAAAGTTGTGTTCAATTATGTCTTGCAACACCCTTGGGTTTCTTAAGTGCTCCGGTCGAGGTGGCCACTCATTTGAAGTTAAATAGGTGACATTGTCCATCAGAAGTCTTAAGCAATACTCCACCTTAATAGGTATAAATCGTCATTAAAAGTCATGTTAACCTCACAACATTCAACATGAATATCACTTGGTTATGCTCTTTAGGGATGGGTTAGCTTAAGGCTAAATACTAAGTGTTCAGAACTGAATAGTCTAAAGTTTAATTGTCCCATTTAACCAAGTTCTTTGGATCTCCAGTTCATCATGACTGGGTGTCCATGACCGTTCTTTAGTTGTGGACTTTACCCCATTCTTCTAGCAATGTATGTAATTGATCTCAGTTTAAACTCTTTATAAACGGATCTACTATGTTTTCCTCTAATTTCACATAATTAACAGAAACTATTCCTCTTGAGATCAGTTCTCTAATGGTATTGTGTCTCCGACGAATGTATTGTGAGTTACCATTATACATCTCATTGTAAGCCCTTGTGATAGTAGCCTGATAATCACAGTGTATCATAATCATTGATTCTGGATTCATCCAACATGGAATGTACTTGAGAAATTTGAAAGCCATTGATTAACATGAATTTGTCTTGATTTTAGTTTTTATTTTAGTTAGTTTTTGTTATTAGTTTTGGTATAAGTTGGATAGATTAAGCTTATTTTCGTATTTTTGTATCTCCAACTTATTTTACCGTGTTTTAACCATAATTGATGCAAATGGGTGATTATTCTCTATTTTTTCCCACACAGCTAAGTAGTCGAGAACCGAGATACGAGCAAATCAGCGAAAAGTAGCGTGTTCACCATTGAACGAGACCAAAGTGCGCAGCCGTCAATCGACGCAGGTGTCGACATGACGTTGACGCACTAGAGCCGCATGCGTCGATCGACCATCATGTCGACACTCAAGCCGACGAAACTCTCTGTCTACGTCGATTAAATCCCATCAACCGACGCCATGGCCGACGCATTGCTGGAAGCTGTCGATGCAATTCGCGTCGATCGACGCCAACGCTGAAAAAGGCTATTTCTGGAAAGAAAATTGTTTTCCAAGTTTTGTAAACTATATAAACCCCTCTTAAATTCGTTTTTTAACACAGCTATTATTATTCCTAGGGTTCTAAAACCTCTTAGGGGCTGACAATCCCTAAGAGTGTTCTTCAATTTCTTAGATTAAGTAGAATAGTTTTTAATTAGGTTAGATAAAGTAAATTAATTTTAGTTAGTGGATTTCTCGATTGGACGATTGCTTTTCATCATCGTTAATTAGTAATTTTTCAATTTCTTTTGATTAATTAGTTTAATTGATCTTATTAGAATAATTCAATCTTTCAACCCCCCCACCCCCAAGCATGATGAATTGGTTTCTTGATTGTGTTAAGATTGTGAAATTGAATGGATGATTGTTGGCTAGATCTTACGGGTGTAGAGCCTAGAATCATTTAGAACCATCAATTGGGTTTGTTGGGTACTAAATCTAGAAGTTAGGATTGACAACCCTAGCTTGTAGGTAAGGTGTTCGATGAAATGCCCAAGTGGTCGTGGAGATGATTCTAGAGCTCTAGAACCCTTGTTTTCTCAAATCTTTTCAAAGCGTTTGATTTCATTGATGTTTCAATAAACGTCTAGATTTTAAGTGTTTATATTAGTTTTTTGTTATTTTCTTATTCGTGAAATCAAACACAAAAGGATCTTTCGATTAGTTTTCCTCGAGAGATTCGACTCTGTTCAACTTGCCAACCTACAAGCGAACTCGTACTCTCGCGAGAGAGCTTTCAAGTTTTGACAAAGTTATTGATAAAAATAGATGCGAAAAGTTCGAATCAAAATTTCGGCGCCGTTGCTGTGGAAGGCCAAAGGTTGTGATTTTTGTGTTTGCTTTTCGTGACCTTTATTTGTGTTTCTATTTGTTTCGTTTGTTTATAGTTTTTGTTCATGATTTTTTTTTATTGTTATTTCCCACCGGTACGTTTAATCTTGTGTGTTGAGTGGTTTGTATGTAAGGTACGTCGATGACCAAGACCCAAGATTCACAAACCTTTTCATAAAAAATAAATAAAATAAAATGATAAATATAAAAAAATAAAAAAATAAAATGTCTTACTATTGAAGGTATCCATTGCATGACAACGGTGCACCTCCATTCGATTGGCGTGGCTATCGATCGACCATTCATTTGAGCTCCAAAATGCGGGATTACGATCTTGACTACATAAATCAACTCCCGATTTTATATGGGCATCCGAGCGAGAATCCGGTGCAATTCATCCAAGAATACGAGGACATCACCCGTAACTTCCCTCTTCTCAGTCTTACGAGAGATTAGGTGATGATGCGACTCTTCCATTATTCACTAAAGGATCGGTCAAGGAAATGGTTGAATTACTTGGAGCTCGACTCCTTGAAAACGTGGGAGGAAGTGTACGATGGGTTCATAAGAGAGGTCTATTCGCCTGAATGGGACCCATCTCCAAATTCATACGGCTCAAGCCAAAACGACTTGAGGTTCGAGGAATTGGACAAAGAGATGGTGAATCAAACTTTTTACACCTACTTTTTATTTAAAAATAAAAAGCTCGTCCGCAAGAGAACGGAGCAGCTGTAGGCGGTAAGTTGGACTTGAGTCGAATCACAAGGAAGACTAATCGGAAGTTATTCCGGTGTTTGGTTCTACGAATGAGAAAACGAAAGAAAACAACTAAATTAAACACGCGTTCCAATTTGGTTTGGGATTTTCTAACATCTACAAAAATTAAATAAAATCAAAAGTCTTTAAAACGATTAAGAAAGCGTGGGATTCTAGTGCGCCAGAATCATCTCCACAATCAGGGTTGTCAATCCCGATGGCTCTAAATGGCCCTGGGCACTAGACCGATAAATTTAGCTGAAATTAATAATCATGATTGATAACATAATCTCAACAAGCATGTAAACTCAAGCATCAATGGAATTCAACGGAACAATTATTCTAAGCATTAAAATAACTAAACTAACGAGAATTAAACATTAAACTACTGCAGAAAATGGATGTAAACTAAAAATGGGAAGAACACGATAAACTAAAATGCAAAGAATGGTAAAAGGATTATACTAAATTACGCTACCAAAGTACAACATAAAAATACAATAAAAATCAAAGTTAAACTGTAAAAACAATTAAGAGAAGTGCAGAAAACTTATTATCTAGAAAAGTAGCAGTAATCGTACGAGTCTTCAGCAACGAGGAACGACTTGAATGACGAACGAAAGAGAAATGACGAAACGATGAACTATAAAACTTAAATTTTGCGTGTGATTGAAAGGGGGCAAGAACCGAGGGGTCTCTGTAATGTTCCGAACCTTCTCCCAAGTTCTAGCACCCGTTTTCTGAAGAAAAGGACGGGTTTATATAGATTCCTTCGAAAATAAATGCAAAAACCGCCTTGGCATCGACCGACGTGGGCTGAGGGTGTGCGTGTCGACTGGGCGTTGCGTCGGCCGACGTGAGCATGGGTCGATGCAACAGATTTTACATCGACCAAGCGTCGACCGACGCGGGCGACATGGGTGTCGACGCATGCCAAGGCTGCGGGCGCCGGCAGCGCGTGTCACGTCGCTCGCCCCGTCTTCTTCGTCTCGAGCTGAAACACGAAAATAAATCAAAATTAGACTATTACTCATAAAATAAGGTAGAAAAACATTAAACACGATACGAAACGAAAGTTATCAAAAGGAAGAAAAACGAGAAAAAGATAAACCTAAAACACGTAAAAGCAAACAAAACACAATGCAAAAACACACGAAAATCACATACAAATATGTACAAATCAACTCCCCCACACTTAGGTTTTTGCTTGTCCTCAAGCCAAATCAGAACTAGACGTAGACAAGGAAAAGCTAATTACCCAATGACCTAATCGCTAATGCATCGAAATGATTCAAGAAGTTAATGCATTAAATCGACTGAAAACTCAACTAAAAGGACGACACGATTACGTTGAGATAAGAGATTTAGACTAGCTTCCGAACACCTAAAATTAATGAGTTAACCTCCATGTACGTCACCCATCCATGCCTCGGCTAAAGTCTATCCCTGCTCAAACCGCCAAGTCGTCACCCGACTAGCCCAGTCATCTATACACCTCTTTAACAAAAACAATCTAAGAAAAACAAAAATAAGAACTTAACTTGTACAAGGATTTCTCTTCTTGTACTTATTATTTTTATTATTTTTTTTCTTTTCTTTTTGATTTTATTTTCCTTTTCTTTTTCTTTTTTTTATATTATGAGTACCTATAGAGATGAGGTACTAAACGAGCATAATTTACAAAAATAAAAAATGAGAGTTCATTGACTCCAATCTTACGTTGCTAAGTGCAACTAATATCATTCCTCATTTTGCACATGGAGTTTTAACGTCTCCAAAAATTAAAAAGAAAAATTACATAAAGTCCTATAGAGGTTAACTGAAAACAGGGCTAGTAGAGAGTATTTGACTCGTTAGAACGAAACAAGAGTAGAATAGGGGACAAAACACTTCAATCGACTCTTTACACTTCATTCCCCACAATCACACTATTGTTCGAACGAAAGTCTAAATATCATAACTAAAGCATCTAACCACGTCACTTCTTCAAGGCTCCAGTCAATATAAATACACACGACTCAAATCAACCACAAGCAAGAATACAAAAATTTACTAACCAAATCAAGGACAAACCCCCCCACACTTAAACCATACAATGTCCACATTGTATAATACGAAACATTAAGCTAAGTATGGTAAAAGGTAAGAGAAAGAGAGAGACGTCCCTGAAATCGCTTGTGGTGATGAGTCGAGCGTCCAAAAATGTCCAACGGGCATCAACATCGAAGGGAGCCTGAAATAAAAAGAACAAAAACACACAAAAACACACAAAAATAAACAAAGTTAAAAAGGGCTTGGGTTGCCTCCCAAGAAATGCTCGTTTAACGTCTCTAGCTTGACAGCGTCGATGTTTGATGTCATCCCAGGTCTAACAAAAAATGACGATCATGCCACGCCTTGGTATTCTCCAAGAGCAAAAATTGGTGATGATAATCACCAAGGCGGGAACAAAAATCATGTCCCGAGATGCAGAACACTCCAACTAGATTCGGAGGTCGGAACCGCGAGTAATCGATCACCACGAAGATATCAAAGGACAATTGTAGCATGGGGTGATCGGGCACCTTCTCGATTATCTCGTCTACCACCTCAAAATCAAGTTTCAACAAAGCTTCGGGTGGTTCAAAATGTGACTCAATAGTCTCACTCTCCTCCAAAACTGGCACAACTTATTCATCAAACTGCACGGAAGCGGCAATGCCTTCCTCCGACTCTTTCTTCTCACCCGTCAACTCCACCTCCTTGCACATATTTTTCAAAAGATCATCAGAGCTTGAACTGTCCTCAACCAAGATGTAATCTTCCACATCAACGATGGGCATCTCCTCATGACAAGGTTGGTCAAGCCCGTACGCCTGTTTGACAAGTTGCTCTAATTGAATCTCGAAGCGATCCATGCGTTCATCCATCCGTTGAACCCAATCCGAAATCCTGGTTATATAAGATTCTAATTCTGAGAAAAGGGACACAGACATATATTGAGAAACTGTAGCATAAGGATCACCGAACGTCGTAGCTCGAAGAATAAAAATCTTGAAACGGCGGAGCATACGAGTCAATGCTCTGGTAAGAACAAGGTGGGGCGAATTGAGCATGAGGATCGTCAAAACCCGGTTCATAATAGCCATAAGATGGTGCATAAGAATCCATGCTCGGATTATAGCAACATGAAGGACATGGGCCATAATTATTAAAAGGATGGGACCATTCTCGACCGCTCGGAGCATACGGGTCATAATAAGATGGAGGAACTTGACAATCGAAAGTTGGAGCGTAAGTGTCATCATATGGCGAACTAGCTCGATAGTTTGCCATCTTCAGTCGAATTAACCTCGAATATTAAAAAATGTGGCTACAAATCACAACACTTAACAAAAATGTACCAGGAAGAACAAAAACAACAAAAACAACAAAAACAAAATCACAGACGAACACTAACACAAACAAGCAAATAAGACCAAACAATCAAACGAACAAAAGTCACTAAGAGAAAACACCAAAAATCACGACCTTTAGCCTTCCCCAGCAACGGCGCTAAATTTTGAATCAAACTTTTTACACCTACTTTTTATTTAAAACCAAAAAGCTCGTACGCAAGAGAACAGAGCAGCTGTAGGTGGTAAGTTGGACTCGAGTTGAATCACAAGGAAGACTAATTGGAAGTTATTCCGGTGTTTGGTTCTATGAACGAGAAAACTAAAGAAAATGATTAAACTAAACACGCGATCCAATTTGGTTTGGGAGTTTCTAACATCTACGACAATTAAATAAAATCAAAAGCCTTTAAAACGATTAAGAAAGCGAGGGATTCTAGTGCGCCAGAATCATCTCCACGATCAGGATTGTCAATCCCGATGGCTATAAATGGACCTGGGCCCTAGACCGATAAATAGCCGAAATTCATAATCATGATTGATAACATAATCTCAATAAGCATGTAAACTCAAGCATCAATGGAATTCAACGGAGCAATTATTCTAAGCATTGAAGTAACAAAACTAACGATAACTAACCATTAAACTACTACAGCAAATGGATGTAAACTAAAAACTGGAAGAACATGATAAAATAAAATGCAAAGAACGGTAAAAGGATTATACTAAATTACGCTACCAAAGTACAACATCAAAATACAACGAAAACCAAAGCTAAACTATAAAAAAACTAAGAGAAGTGCAGAGAACTTATTATAAAAAAGGCGCTTATTGAGAGGCAACCCAATGTACTTTATTTTTATTTTTAATTTATTTTGCAGTTGAAGGGATAGAAAGATTGTTGATGTTTGGATGATTGGGCCTATCTTATGAAGAAAGATCGTCATTGGAACCGAGACCCCCTCGATACTTACCCTGGTGATTTCTTTTCCCTTACTCTTCCCTTATGATTTATAAGATATGCTTGTTCTTGTTTTGTGCTCGCTTGAGGACAAGCTAAAGTTTAAGTTTGGGGGAGTGGGAATTAATGGTTTATATTGCATATGGGCTGAATTTTTGAGTTGAATTAAAATGGTTAAAAGTATATGCTTGAATTATTTGGATGAATTATGTTTCGGTTAAAGTCTTTAGTCATCATTTGATTTAGAGATCAAGGGTACACATGTTAGAACTTTTGTGATTCATTTGTGGGGCGTCAATTCTAGATTGTTGCGTTGTTGATGTGTATTTGTGGTTGCCGTACTCAATATGAGTTTGTGTGGGGCCTTGAAGTTGGCGGTTGTGTGGTAATATCTCGTTAGTCGAAACAGAAGTCAAATAAAGTCCGGTTGGGGTATACCGACATGGAGTAAGTAGAAAATTGAAAAATAAAATCAAAAAAGAATTGAGGTGCTGAAACAGCTGCTTATCCGTATTTATCAAGTGCAGTCCGCTTACAAATACTAAGGGCAAAATCCAATGAAGATGCTAGTAGCTCAAATAAACTCATGCACATATTCAAGTGGCACAATGCAATCAAAATATCAAACATGGCAGAGGTGAACCCAACAAATCAAATATCAATCAAGACGATCCTCTTATCCAGCGCCTCATAATTATCAAGTCAAGAACGGTAGTGCGGAGCTGCGGGCCTCAATTAAAATAAATAAATAAATGGGAGGACGAGATATTTGATCGTAACCAACGATGGATAGAGTCAAACCATCGATTAGCGAGGGGGAACCATAGTACATTGATGTGACATATATGAAAAGGGGTTGCCAAACTGCTGGGATTACCTAGGTCAATACATGAAACGCTTGCGATTTCTAGAAATATAATGGTGTCTAGAGTCCGGATGAGTTCATTTGGTCAATTTAAGTGACTTACTTATTTTATGTTTGTCCAATGCTTTAAATTCTATATGTTGCTTGAGGACAAGCAAGGTTTAAGTATGGGGGAATTTGATAGGCGAGAAATTGTACGATATTTAATGGTTTAATTCCTATATTTGTATGTTCTTAATATTCTTATATTTATTTATTTCTTGCATATTTATTATTATGAGTAGTCGAGCACCAATTGTATATTTATTTCTTATTTTACAGTAATTAGGTGCTAAATTGGTGAATTAAATATTCAAGGATGATCCATAGGTGTTGCACGAAGAAACGAGACACAAAACAAGTGAATTGGTGAAGAAATGACAGTTCTGGGCCTTCTAGAAGGGATGTCTCTGGGCCCACCCGGCATAGAAAGCTGGGCTGGCAGCACCTCCTGATTCTGGGCATTCTAGAAGGGATGTCTCTGGGCTCAACCGGTATGGAAAGTGCTGAACGTCTTAGAAGGGGCGGAAACCCTAATTTTGACTCCTTTTCCAAGTCACCTACACCTATAAATACCCCCCACCCCTCACATTCGAAAATACACACACAAATCTAGGGTTTTACACCAAAAACGTAGGGTTTCAAGACACCAAGAGGAGACTAGAAACCCTAGGAAACAAATCCTAGGGTTCCAAGGAGCCAAAAATCAAGAGCTTGAAGATCCAAGACCAAGAATCCAAACCCTAAGCTTTCTTATCTCCTTTTTATCTTATAACTATGTTTTATTTCTTTATTTTTCTTCTTTTATTTCATGAACTCCATGAGTGAGTGATTGTTTATCTTGTCCTAGGGATGTTGAAACCCTCATGAGATTATGTTTTAATTAATTTATGCATATTTTTTTCGTTCTTCATATGAGATTGCTTGTGTTATTTTGTTTACATATCATGATTGCTAAATTCATGACATGATTGCTGAATTCTTGGTTTGGATTGGCCACCTAGATTAGGGATTTGGTTATCAATTGCTAGAAAGAGAATTGCTTCCCGTGTAATTGTCATTTTTTTAAGTTCCAGCACCCGTTTTCTGATGAAAAGGACGGGTTTATATAGAATCCTCCGAAAATAACCACCAAAACTACCTTGGCGTCGACTGCGCGGGCCAAGGGTGTGCGTATTGACCGAGCGTTGCATCGGCCGACGCGAGCATGGATCGACGCAATAGAGAGTTTACGTCGACCGACGCGAGCGGCATGGGCGTCGACGCATGCCAAGGCTGGAGGCGTCGACAGCGCGCGTCACGTCGCTCATCCCGTCTTCTTTGTCTCGGAATGAAACAAAAAAATAAATCAAAATTAGACTATTACTTATAAAATAAGGTAGAAAAATATTAAACACGATACGAAACAAAAATGATCAAAAGGAAGAAAAACGAGAAAAAGATAAACTTAAAACACGTAAAAGCAAACAAAACACAATGCAAAAACACACGAAAATCACATACAAATATGTACAAATCAGATGGCGGACTTGAAGCCGACTTAGAAAGTTATATAAAGGCCAACGAAGTATGTAGTCATTGTGGAGCACTAGGACATTTGGCGACTGTATGCACAGTGACATTTTACGAAGTGCCTCAAGAGACAGTTATCGCCATTTGGAATTATCCAAGCTATGACTCTTATGACCCTCTCGAATCGATTCCTTCCTACCCGAGCTATGAAGAATGCACCCACCTATACCAATTGAATCAGACGAGAAATTCAAGGAGTTGAAGCGGGACTTTTCTGAGACTACGGAGAATATAATGACTATGATGGGTCAAATGATCGCCTCTCTGTACAAACTGACGAGTGAGAAAGACGACCAACAGATCTCCTATCATCCTGATGCCCCACTTGATAATGAGCCTCGTTCAGTTATCCGTGCTGAGGAGGAGCAACTTACGTTTGATGAGCTGCCGATTCTAGATGTGGTGGAGCCCATCTTGGATGTTGAGGATTCGAACTTGAATGATCATTTAGGAGATATTTGTAAGGAGGAGATTATTGAAGATTTGGTTGAGATCGCCCCTTTTGCGCTTTTTGAGGAAGTTTTGAAAGAGAGTGTTGGGGTGTTGCCATTGGAGATCCCGTAAGTTGATGGCAATTTGAGTTTACTTGATCTCAGTGAGAATGAAGCTGTGCTGCCAGTTTCAGGAGATGTTGAGATGGCCGAGCCTCTTCTTGTGCACCCGAACCTTTGTTAAATCTTAATTTTAAGGTGGTGGAAGAGGTAGTCGAGAAGAATTTCGATCCCCACTAGTGCAGAAACAGCTTTTAAGAACGCCTGTTTCTGCAGATTAAGAACGCCCTGCTGAGGCGTTCTGTATGGAGCTGTTCTTGAAAGTCTGACAATCAAGAACGCCTTAGCAGGGCGTTCTTGATTGTCAGACTTTCAAGAACGGTTTTTCAGAGACGTTCTTAAAAAAATTTCAACTGTTCTAGAAAGTCAGTTTTGCAGCTTTGGAAAGTACTTTCCAGAACGTCCTTTTTTAAGACGTTCTCGAAAATACATTTTCCAGAACGTCCATTTTTAAGGCGTTCTCGAAAGTATACTTTCCAGAACGCCTAAAAAACAGGCGTTCTGGAAAATGAATTTTCGAGAACGTCTCTAAAACAAACGTTCTCGAAAGTATAAATTACAGAACGTCTCCAAAAAAAGGCGTTCTGGAAAGTATACTTTCAAGAACGTCTTCAAAAAAGGCGTTCTGGAAAGTATACTTTCGAGAACGCCTAAAAAAAAGACGTTCTTGAAAATGTATACTTTCCAGAACGTCTCTAAAATAGACGTTCTGGAATATATTTGTGTTCTAGAACGGTTTTTTGAATAACCGTTCTAGATTTTACATTTCTGGAAATTCATTCCAGATTTATATTTCTTATATTTCCTTTTCTAGGCCTGCTCATATATCAAGATTCTATCAAAATTCTAGTACCTAATTAAATCACAAAACACATTTCATTTATATAATCCCAAGATCACCAACACATATCATTAATAACAATAATATACAATCGCCATAATACACAAAACACATTTCATTTATATAATCCCAAGATCACCAACACATATCATTAATAACAATAATACACAATCACCATAATATGTCAATCCAAACAACATAATTCCAAGATCACCAACACATGTCATTAATAACAATAATACACAATCACCATAATATGTCAATCCAAACAACACAAGTATCCAAATACACGATCACCAAGTCCTAAAATAGAAATTCACAAAAGTCGATGAGTACCTATTTTGTTACCATTCAAGTTCTCCACAAATAGTATATTTCTTATACTCCAAAATATCGCACACCCTATACATGGTGATCAATCCAAACAGGGGCTTCGTGTGAAATATCATTCTTTGAGGCTTCATGACGTACAATCCGGGTCTCTCGATTGCATCCTTGGTAATGCAATATCATCTTTGATTTCGAGAAACCTATTCATGAAACCAAGTACAATTTCAAACTCAAGAAATTTAACTATTGAAAGAATATCAACTTAAGAGGAACACCAAACACTAACCTCTCAAAAGAAAAAAAGTTCACTAAAGAGATTTAGCTATTGAAGGAAAATCAACAATTTGTTCATTAATTAAGAAAATACATAATTTCAGACATTATAGTTTAGAGTACTTTGTAATTCTAGACTTTATAGTTTAGAGTACTTTGTAAAACTTAACAATTCTTTTAGTAAACTAAAATTCCAAAAACAAATAAAAAACGACCTTATAGTTTTAGGTTTGTACTAACAAACCAAAGAGGGAAACTAAATGACCTTATTACCCTTAATAAAGTATTTTTCTTCTCAATGACAGGTGTAAAATGATCAAAGTAAATACATTCCAGCACGAATAAAGACATGATCATCAAAATGAGCTAATTAGAACTGTAAATGGTCGTATTAGGGTGTGTGTAAGCTAGTGAGCGTATTTTAGTCTTTTAATGTGGTGACAATATTATTATATTTATGGGTGTGTGGGCTTAGTAAAAACATGCAAGTAGCCTCACTCTTCACATTTACTTGCAACGAGAAAATTTTAAAAATACCCTTATATTAGCATTTCTTGTAAATTTTCATTAGCAAGTTTAGGAACTGACCAGACCCATGAAGAGACAGATTTCCAGGGGCTTCACATTGTGAAGATATAATCCTCACTTTTTCATGTTCACTTAGCAGAACTCTCAGCTTCATCTTCTTTCTTGCCAAGACGACTAGTAATTTTCGCATAATAGCTCCAATCAGGGTGTGATGGTGTGATCGGAGTCTGTCCAAAAGGATGATCCTTCACATAAGTCAGGACATCTTT
>BMAC01000041.1:1475115-1491475 GCA_014905375.1 Phtheirospermum japonicum
ACGGACATTAAAACCCCCATCGTCGGTTTCCTGGAATGTGGTGAAGAACTCGAGCACTAGCTCCCGATAAGCCGGTGCCCGGAAAGACGCGAACATTTGGTCGTCGTCATCGCGTCGATGTAATGGAGTAGTCGGGTGGCCGAACCCGTCAATGTCCCCGTTCGCCACCCATTCGTCCAAACGCTCGATATTGATAAAGCGTGGGTAGCAAGAATCGAAAATTTCCCCTTTTTTTATTTTTCTGTTTTTCTCTCCTTTTTTTTATATTTGCAGCCCCCCCCCCCTTTTATTTTTTTCTTCTCGGTCGATATGTGTGGTTGGGGGAGGAAGATCGACTGCTGTTATATAGAATCGCAGGTCTCTGGGCAGTCCGGGCAGTCGATCGACTGACCCATTCGGTCGATCGACTGCAGTCGATCGACTGCCGACAGTCGATCGACTGCTCTTGTCAAAAGCTTAAAAAGTTCTGGAATCCAGTCGATTTCTCCTCCTCAGTCGATCGTGCGCCAGTCGATCGACTGTCTGTCGATCAGCAAATGACCAGTCGATGGACTGCTCTTGCAAAAAGCTTGAAAATTTCTAGAATCCAGTCGATTTGAACCCGTCTGTCGATTGGGCAGTCGATCGACAGGCATTCCAGTCGATCGACTAGATATGCAGTCGATCGACTGCATTCCAGTAATCCATCTCCAATTTCAATCCTCTTTTCTCCCAAGACTCCAGAATTGATCCTACACAAACCTAAAAACTCCATTAACACTACTTAAAGATAGATGTTTCAGCCCAAAAAGTGAACCACCTGAATAACACTTGAAATCCCAAGAGCTTCCTGAACCTACACCACAAAAACAGATTAGAAAGGACCACCGGTGGTTTTTCGGTGGAAACCTCTCCGATGCTTAAGTCAGTAAGCGTTTGAGGTGTTTTCCAGAAAGTAAGAAGGAATGTTTTTAGAGAATGACATACCTCTCTCAGCTTTAGGGCTGAGATATTTATAGTTTTTCCTAGTGGGGACCCCAGCCGGGATCCCAGGAGCACATGCCGCGAATCACGGGCCGTTACGCAACCAATTCTGACAAGTGGTCCTACTTGTCTCCTTATTAAGAGTCAGGAAAACAGGTCTTCCTCCTTTCTTTTCAGGTAGAGCGCTTCTTTCAGCTCAGGACAAAAGGAGAGCTGTTCCCATCTTCCCTGGTGTCCTATTTTCCCAACAGGTCTGGCCAGACCCTCATTCAGGCCAAGCCGCTCTTATTTTTCTTCGTAATACTCCAGATCTTCCAAATCAGATCTACCCCGAATCCAGGTCTGACCAGCTTATTGCCGCATCAACTCCTCCCCCCTGCGGGTATTGGGGTAGAACTGATGTATCCCGGGGGTGTTCGTCAGAAATAAGGAGAAATCCTCTTGAAGCCTAATCACAGGCGCTAATGGTGCCGGTTCTTTTCCCAAAGCCATTACTTTATTTTCGTGCCTTTTCCAGTGCTGCCACGTTAGCCCTATCCTTGAGCGGTTAGCGTTCCAGTTCGCCCGCCTAGAGTACTGTTCATCTACCAACATTAAATGTGAGGGTCTTTTCAAATCCCGCTTTTATCGATTCTCATTTTTCGAATTTTACTTATTTCCTTTTATTCCCGCTGAACTCTCACTTTGCATTTTTCAATTTCTCTAAATCTCTCAAGCCTCCTTTCTCTCTCTCGGAATTCCTGGTGATCCTCTCCGATTCAAATTTCTCAGTTTGACTTTTTCGACAATCTTTTACAGGCCAGGTACCTCTCTTAGCCCCTGATCTCATTTTAATTTCTTTAGAATGGCGTCATCTTCTAGCGCTCCTCCTCATAATGCCTCCTCGCCGCTGGCTACTCCCACGGCGGCGATACTACCTTCCCCTCTTCTAACTGACTAACCCATGGGGGACTCTGATTCTCTATCCATCTCTTCTTCGGCAGCTGCGGCGGTGGCTGCCCTTTCCTCCTCCTCCGGTGGCCTGGAATATCCCTCCGGCCGCCGCCGATCACCCCAAAATTACCTCCATCCTGAGTAAAAGGACGATAGAAGAAATCCGCCACAAACACAGAATCTCTGATCCCTTTGACGCTTACTGCCCTCCGGCAGGTATATTGGCTTGCCAATCGCGAACCGGATGGTTAACCTTTTATCAGGACCAGTTTCAGGCAGGCCTACACCTTCCCGTGCATCCATTAATGCTGGGAATAGCCAAAATATATCAAATACCCATTTTTCAATTTACCCCTAATTCCTTTCGCATCATGGTCTGTTAAAGTCTGGCCATGCATTACGCTGGTTTGGACCCTTCCGCTCATACCTTCTTCCAGCTTCTCCAAGCGAAAAGCTCTTTTCTGGGCTGTTTTTATTTGACGGCCCGACCCGGAGTTCACTTTTTATCTAAACTTCCTACTTCTAACAAGGATTGGAGGAAGAAATTCTTCTTCATTTATTGTAGCGAGGACTGGGGTTTTAGCCCTAAGCCTATTGAAGGATTACCTTCATATCCTCCCCTGTCCTCAACCAACAGGTCTTCCCGTATAAAGAAAATCATTTATACCTTAAATGAGAATCCTCTCCATGTGACTGATCTTCTCCTTCCCTCTGTCTTGGATTTTTTCAACAATGAGTCAGAAACAGCCCCTTTAACCAAAGAGATCGGTATAGTTTCTCTCCTTCCTGGTTTGTCTTGCTTGTTTATTTTATCTTTAACCCTCTTTTTTGGTGCTTTAAGACAAGATGATGCGCGAGATGATCGAGGCAGTCCAGAGGAAAGCCAGTGAACCTTCCAAGGCTGTCGAGCAAGGAGTGGGACCTTCTAATCTCGCTCAGGATCCCCTCCCAGAGATCAGCTTTAGTCCTGCTTCACTGCCTTCGCGACCTGCCCTCGCCAGACCCTCTTCTCCTACCTCAGAGGAAGATACACTTCCTCTGTCCAAGAGGCCACGCACCACCCCCAGTGGTCGTGCTCTAGTCTCCTCGACTCATAATGCCCCTTCTGCTGGTACTCGCAGCGGTCCACCCCCGATTAATTCAATCGCCAACTGCTCGGGGGAGACTGCCGTGCAATACCTGCTCCGGCAAATGCTACCAGCGGACCAACCGGACTTGGAAAGAACGACGGATCACCAGCTACTGGAGTCATGGTGTCAGGATGAAGCCCGGGTAAAATTTTGTTTCTCGTGTCCATGTCATATAATTTGCTTCTGTGCTAAAATCTTTTTTTTTAGGCTATCTCCAAGAAGGCCCTTCTAGCCACCCGCATGTCCAGATCGTTGATCCAGTTTGATGTGGTTAAGGAGAACAAGGAGCTCGTCCTGAAAATGGAACGCATCAGGACCCTTGCCAAGGAAAGAGGAGTGCAGCTAAAAAGGCAATTGGAAGAGCTGGGAGAGCTGAGAGAGAAGCTCAAGAAAGCAAGGGCCGAAACAAAGGAGATGCGTAAAGCGTAGGCGAAGATGATCAAGACTGCTCGTGCCGAGGCGAGGGACGAGGCCTTAGCTGAAGCTCGTAGTTTGGCGGACGAGTCCTTGATCAAAGCCAAGGTAGAGTGGAGGATGGAATTCCTAGGCTAAGGTTAATTCAGTTGGCTAGAGAGGAGGCCAAGAGGGCTTTCCTAGGGTCCAAAGAGCTCTATTCCTTGCTCATTCCCGAGGCCATGAGCTATTATTACTTTGCCCTTGACGAGCAGGCCAAGTGGAGTGCAACCAATGCAGCTGACCCTAGCGCTATCTTTAATCGGGACCTTCCACTAAAAAATCCCCCTGAGCCTGCCTCTTTCGTTTATGCCCGGGAGCAGGACCGTTTGCACCTTGCTGAGGCTACAGAGTTCGCGGAGCACATCCTTTCTCTCTTCCACTCTCCTCCTCCTGCTGCATCTCATCCAGGCCAGGATCTTGCCCTAGCTATCATTGACTCTTCTCCCTCCCCAACCTTCGCTGGTCTGGGTGAGTTGCCAGGTGGAATGTCCCCCGGCGCCCTGGTTGAAGATGTAGTGGAATAGCTAGCCACAGAGCTGGATGCAGAGCCGTAGCTCTCCGTGCCTTTGTTGTATGTTTAGATAGACCTGATGTTTTGCCTGTGTGGCTGGTCTGTCACTTTCTGTCGCGTTTTTTGTATTCAGACTTTTTTACTCAATGTCAATTAATGTTTTTTTTTGTCTTGTTGCGACTCTTGGGTTTTTAGGGTTTCCTGATTTTCTGGGAACCCTAGTACCTTTTGACTCCTTTTACATGCGTCTTTATTTTAAATACGTTCATGTCCTCACTATTTTTCATCAATCAATCTGAAAGATGTCTTCTTCTCCTCTGATCGAAGAACTCAATGATGTGAAGAGAAAAAACATCTCCCTAGTTGTGGAGAAATTCAAGCTTTCCGACCAGCTGGTCGCGCTCAAGGAGAAAGTTGGTTATCTTTATCGACTGCTGGAAAGGAAATGCCAGAAGAAACGCTTTTACAAGAGAGAGTGGGCTGAACTCCATCAAGTTAACCGCCAACTTCAAGAGGAGAAGGCGGACCTGGCCGAATCGGTAGGTCGCTTGACTGCCGCCGCCGGCGAAGTTCCGATGCTTGCCGACCGCTCTGACAAATATCGCCGCCTGCACGAAATAGAGCGTGAACTCTGGCTTCAGACCGGAGACCTTCTCATAGCTAAACATCGTAGTTTTTATTTTTTTAATGTTTTTCCTGCAATCTCCTGTAATCAAAGTTGCCAACCTTTTCTTTGAAAAGGTGTAGGCAGCCGTTGCGAATTTCTCTAGTATCTTTCTCAATACTTGCTCTGTTAATCCATCTTTAATCGTTCAATTTATGCACAGTAATGTTAACTGTTAAGCATTTTTACCTCTGAAGGTTTTTTATTTTAGTCCTAGTCCAACACATTCATACATTCTTGCGGACCGACAGGTCAGGTCTGTCTGTGTAGGCCAATTTTATGGCTCTTGACATTCAGATTAGGAGATCAAGCTTGCTAACATGGACCCATACCTCATGTTGGATAAAGTCAAGGACAACCGTCTTTAGCCAGTTTTGGCTTAACCGACAATCAGGTCAGGAAAATTTCAGGACATCCGTTCGTAGCCAATCCTGGCCTACACCGACAATCAGGTCAGGAGAATTTCAGGACATCCGTCCATAGCCAATCCTGGCTTAAACTGACAATCAGGTCAGGAAAATTTCAGGACATCCGTCCCTAGCCAATCCTGGCTTACACTGACAATCAGGTCAGGAGAATTTCAGGACATCCGTCCATAGCCAATCCTGGCTTAAACTGACAATCAGGTCAGGAAAATTTCAGGACATCCGTCCTTAGCCAATCCTGGCTTACACTGACAATCAGGTCAGGAAAATTTCAAGATATCCGTCCTTAGCCAATCCTAGCTTACACTGACAATCAGGTCAGGAAAATTTCAGGACATCCGTCCTTAGCCAATCCTTGCTTTCCTGGGATTTTTGCGCGCCAAACTCAATGTAGTTTCCCGCCTTTTCTAAGCCCTCTGTGCGCCAAGTCAAAGCGATTTCCTGCTTTTTTCTTCCTTATATAATGGTGTCCATTCTCGGTTTATTTCCCCTGCATAATGGCGTCTTCATCGTCTTCCAACAACTTTTCCACTGAGGAGCATATCCGACTGCTTCATGAGAAGGTCGTCTTAAGGAAGAAATCTCCCAACTGCAGGATCAGTTGCAGGAACGTATGGAGAAGCTGGCCGAGAAGAAATTGCAATACCGCCGCGAACGACAACGCCTTCAGCAAATCATTCTCGTCCTGAAGAGGGAGAACTCTGAACTGTATGCTGACTGGGACATTGCCGTGGAGGTCTCAGACCAGTTTCGCGTCCGTCTTTTGGAACATGAGGACGAAATTCAACGTCTCCGTCAACTTCTCGCTTCTGTACCCCCATCCTAAGGCTGTACTTTTATTTTTCTATGCTTGTGGTTTGTGTCTCTGTACTTGCTAATGTTCCGCGAAGATGTCTATTTGTATTTTTCTTGTTTTTGTTGGAAGTTCTTTGAATTATCAATAAGCACATTCGTCAATATTTTGGATATGTCTCATTGGTTACTCCTGCCGTGGACTGCAAATTCAACTGTAAACTTATTCAATCAAACAAACATAAGGCATTACAATTAGGTGTAAAATTTTCGTAAATTGATAATGTTCCAAACGCGAGGGATTGTCGTGCCATCTAGCTCTTCCAGTTTGTAAGCTCCTCCAGATAGGACCTGAACAATTCGGAAGGGTCCTTACCACGAGGCATCCAATTTCCCTTTGGACTTCCCTAAATCAGGTCTCCAACCTGGAACTGTCTCTTCACAACAGATCTGTCATACATGGCCTTTACCCGTCCTTTGATATGGGCCATCCTTGCGGCAGCTTTGTCCCTTTTTTCTTCGACTAAATTCAAGGCATCTTGCATTAAAGACTCGTTCTGCTTCTCATCGAAGTTCTGAATTCGATGAGTCTCCATACTGACCTCTGCAGGTATCACAGCGTTCATACCATAGACCAGGCTAAAAGGCGTTTCCCCCGTGCTCTCTTTAGGGTTAGTTCTATAGGCCCATAAGACGGTGCTCAGCTCATCCACCCATTTGCCCCCAGCTTTGTCCAAACGAGTTTTGATCCCTTGGACCAGTATGCGATTGGTGATCTCTACCTGTCCATTAGATTGGGGATGATAAACAGAGGTGAAGTGCTGATCAATTTTCATTTTCGAACACCATGCCCTGATTCTAGAGCCCACGAACTGTGTTCCATTATCTGAGACCAGAATTCTGGGGACGCCATATCGACATACCATGTTTTTCCATAGGAATTTCATAACTGCGTCTTCGGTAATTTTGGCCAAGGCCTCCGCCTCTACCCATTTACTGAAATAATCGATTGCTACTATCAAGAACTTCTTTTGAGCGGGGGCCATGGGAAAGGGACCGACCAGATCTATTCCCCATTTGGCGAATGGGCAAGGGGAGCCCATTGTCATGAGCTCCTCGGCAGGCCTGTGTATTAGCGTTGAATTCTTCTGGCATTTCTCACATGCGCGCACGAAACCTTCCGCCTCTTCTCGTAGATGGGGCCAGAAATATCCTGCCCGTAAGATCTTACTTGACAGACCTCCGACACCCATGTGGTTACCACAACATCCCTCATGGATTTATCTAAGGATCAGAGCTCCTTCCGTTAGGCTTAAGCATCTCAGAAGAGGCAGACCAAACCCTCTTCTAAATAACTCTCCTTTAATTAAACAAAATCTAGCAGACCTGGTTCGTACCTTTGCTGCTTCTTTTTTATCATTTGGCCAGACTCCCTGTTCCAAGTATGTCTTTATGGGAGAGCGCCAATCATCTCCCTCCATAACTGAGCCTACCTGCTCTGTTCCAAATTCTCCGCCTGCCTGTAGCAAGGTAATCACCTTCTCTTGAAAATCTAAAGCCGAGCTGGCCACCTTTGCTAGGAAGTCAGCCCGTCCATTTTCCTCTTTAGGAATCTGGAGGACTGTTAACTCTTTTATTCCCCTTGGCAGCTCTCTGAATTTGGCCAAGTACCTCTGCATATGTTCCTCCCTTGTCTCAAATTCTCCGCTAATTTGTTTGCAAACAAGTTGAGAATCGACCTTGGCACATACGTGATCTGCGCCCAGGTCTTTCGCCCTCTGGATACCTCTTAGAAGAGCTTCGTACTCAGTAGAATTATTAGAGAATGTTGTATTTAACCGGATAGCAAATTCAGTAGGCACGCCTTCTGGATCAATTAGAACAATTCCAGCTCCACAACCCTGATTGCAGACAGAGCCATCCGTGAAGATTGTCCATTTCTTTAGTTCTTCGGGAAGGCCAGTCATTTCTTGCATGAAGTCAGCCAAGGCCTGAGCTTTAATTGCCATTCTGGTCTCAAAGCCGATATCAAATTCACTTAGCTCGATTATCCATCTGACCAGTCTTCCCGATGCCTCTGGCTTATCCATAACCGCTTTCAAAGGCAAATTCATCCGTACAATTATACTATGCGAAAGGAAATACGGACGTAATTTCCGGGCCGTTCCTACGAGGGCCAGTGCTGCCCTTTCTACCTCCACATACCTTACTTCGGCATCATGCAAGACCTTGCTCCAGTAATAAACTGGTTTCTGCATCCTCCCCTCTTCTCGAAGTAAGACAGAACTGACTGCCTGTTGCCCCACGGATAAGTACAAAATGAGGGGTTCTCCTAGGACAGGCTTTGTTAGCAAGGTCATACTAGCCAAATGCTCCTTCAATGCGCTAAATGCTTCCTCACACTCATCGTTCCACTGAAATCTTGCTTTCTTCCTCAGATCTTGAAATTATGGTAAACTCCTTTCTGCTGACCTGGACACAAATCTACTTAATGCGTTAATACGCCCTGCTAAGCATTGCATTTCTTTCACATTCCTAGGCGGCCGCATGTCCATAATTGCTCTAACCTTCTCGGGATTTGCATCGATACCCTTCTCCGTGACCATGTAGCCCAGGAATTTGCCAGCTCTAACCCCGAATGCGCATTTCCTGGGATTAAGCTTCATCTTATACCGTTGCAGAGTATCAAAGGTCTCCAAGAGGTCTTCCACATGCGACGTTGCTTTCACGCTCTTAACCAGCATATCGTCCATGTAAACTTCCATGTTTCGCCCAAGTTGATTCTTAAACATCTTATCAACCAAACGCTGATAGGTGGCTCCTGCATTTTTCAAACCGAAAGGCATCACAACATAACAATACGTCCCCTTTGGGGTAATAAAGCTGACCCGCTTCCAATCATCTTTGGCTAATCTAATCTGGTGATACCCTTGGGATGCATCCATCATACTAAAGAGCTCACATCCAGCAGTAGAGTGGACGAGCTGGTCAATTCTGGGTAAAGGATAGTGATCTTTCGGGCAAGCACGATTGAGATCTCTGAAATCGATACACATGCGCCAGTCCTCCTGAGTCTTGGGAACCAAGACAGCATTGGAAAGCCACTCAGGGAATTGTATTTCCTGGATGTGCTTAGCCTTTAACAGTTTTCCACCTCAGCCTCTATGACAGCCTCCTTCTCAGGCCCAAAATTGCGCTTCTTCTTCTTTACTGGCTTTGCATCCGAGCTGATGTTGAGGTGGTGCTCCGCCACATCTGGGTCGATCCCTACCAGATCTTCTGGGGACCAAGCAAACACATCCGCACTGCTTCTCAACAGTGCAACAAGATTTGTCAAGGTTTCCGGACTGAGGGTTGTCCCTACTCGAAGGACCCGGCTCTCATCCCTTGTGATTACTTCGACCATCATCAGCCCTTCCTCTCTATTAGCCAGATTTGTCTTTGGCGGCTCTACTCTAGCCCTTTTACTCTGCCTGTCTTCCTCCTCATTCCTCCTGATGCACTCTATGTAGGTCTGTCGTGAGGCATACTGGTCACCCCTGACCTCTCCCGTTCCATCTTCCGCCGGAAACTTCATCTTCATATGAAAGACAGATATAACAGCCTGGAACTGGCTCAAGGATGGCCGACCCAACATGACATTATAAGAGGAAGGTGCATCAACCACCAAGAAACGCACCGTTCTTGTCACCCTATACGGCTCTTCTCCTAACGTCACGAGGAGCCTCACCGCTCCCAAGGGCTTCAGGGCTCCCCCTGCAAAACCAACTAGAGAGGTGGTGACCTCTTCCAGCTCAACGTTTATTTTCAACTTCCTAAAGCAATCATAAAACAAAATGTCGGCAGAACTCCCAGTATGCACGAAAATTCTACGGACATTATAATTAGCGATTGTTGCAGTTATAACTAGAGCATCCATGTGGGGGGCTAGAATACCATCGCCATCTCCTGACCCGAAACAGATGTTCGGGGTAGAGGTCATTTGTCCCACGTCACGTGATTTTCGAAATAGGTCTCTTGCGGCTCTGACGTAATTGTGTTGTGTCCGCTTGGAATGCTCCTCAAATTCTCCTCCGGTAATCATCTGTATTTCTCCATGGATAACCTGAGTCTGATCAGATCTTCTCACCTCAGTACGCATCCTATCTTGGCTACCTCTACACGTCAGGGTCCGATCATAATTCCTTTTGCCAGACCTGGCTTCCTCTCTCCTTATCCGAACATATTCCTTTAAATGTCCAGCCTGAACTAGCCTTTCTAACTCATCTTTTAGATGGGTACACTGGTCGGTGTCGTGCCCATACTCGTTGTGGAAGCGACATAATCGATCTTTTTTTCCTTCCTGGGCCTCTGCGAATAGGTCTTTGGCCACTTCAGGTCTGGATGCTTCTCGATTGCCTGCAAGATTTCACCCTGTGGGGTTGCTAAAGGAGTGTATTTATCAAAGCAAGGCCTCCCTCCAGACAGGTCTGGCCTAAGCTTTTTTACAGCTCCCCTCTCCTCACGATCATGCCTCTCTCTCTTCCTTTCTCCCTCTTCCTTGATCCTCAAAGCTTCTTCAATATGGATATACTTTTCCGCTCTCTCCAAGAGCTCCCCAAATTTCAGAGCTGGTTTCACCACCAGCGACTGAAAGAAATCCCCTCGTCTCAAACCTTGCGCTAGGGCATTCACCAACAGTTCTTCAGACGCAGAGGGCACCTCCAACTTAGCGGTTGTAAACCTGTTGATATAAGCACGGAGGCTCTCATTCTCTTTCTGTTTCAAACTGAAAAGTTCAAGCGGCATTTTTTGATACTTTCTGCAGCTCGTGAATTGGTGTAAAAAGGCTGAGCTGAACTCGTCAAAATTGCTGATAGATCTCAGCGGCAGCTGACTAAACCAGAGCTGCGCTGATTTAGTAAAAGTCATCGGGAAGACCCGACATATGACAGCATCCGAAAATTCATATAGGGATGCCGCGACCTCGAAGCGACTGAGATGGTCCCATGGGTCCGTGGTTCCATTGTACTCGAAGCCTAGGGAGCGATATGAAGCCGGCACATCATCTCGCATAACTTCTTCAGTAAACGGTGTACCCCTTCTCGCCGGAATCACACTGCCAATCGCCATTTTTCTCTTAAACTCCCTCACCTCTTTTTGCAGACTCTGCATCTGTTCAGCCAGACCTGGAGTCAGAGGTGGAGAAGTGTTCTTCCCTATCATGTGAGGGAGCCCGATACGCATGCTGTCCTCGCAATGGCTCCGTTCCCGCCACCGGGACAATCCGTGCTGGTGGTGTGTTGGATGGCGGCGTCGCCATCTCTGCGAACTTCTTTTCCACCGCCGTCTCCACGGCTTTGCCAATTAGCTCCGAGAGATGCGAAAGGAAGGAATCATTAAATGAACCACCCGTGGCTGGCACAGATCTACTGAGCGGGGGTAGCGTAGCGCCTGGCGCATTCCCTGTCGACGGCGCTGTATCTCCTGGCCCCATTGCCGACGTATCTGTCGGCCTTGGCATCCCCCACGGCGCAGCGGAACTAGGGGTTCCACCGAGCTCACCCACCAGGTTCCGTCGTAAACCGTTTGAAGCCATGAAATAAACATAAAATCTCACGTCTTAGCTTGATCGCAATTCCCACAGACGGCGCCAATTGTTTCAGCCCAAAAAGTGAACCACTTGAATAACACTTGAAAGCCCAAGAGCTTCCTGAACCTACACCACAAAAATAGATTAGAAAAGACCACCGGTGGTTTTCCGGTGGAAACCTCTCCGATGCTTAAGTCAGTAAGCGTTTGAGGTTTTTTTTCAGAAAGTAAGAAGGAATATTTTTAGAGAATGACATACCTCTCTCAGCTTTAGGGCTGAGATATTTATAGTTTTTCCTAGTGGGGACCCCAGCCGGGATCCCAGGAGCACATGCCGCGAATCACGGGCCGTTACGCAACCAATTCTGACAAGTGGTCCCACTTGTCTCCTTATTAAGAGTCAGGAAAATAGGTCTTCCTCCTTTCTTTTCCGGTAGAGCGCTTCTTTCAGCTCAGGAAAAAAGGAGAGCTGTTCCCATCTTCCCTGGTGTCCTATTTTCCCAACAGGTCTGGCCAGAACCTCATTCAGGCCAAGCCGCTCTTGTTTTTCTTCGTAATACTCCAGATCTTCCAAATCAGATCTACCCAGAATCCAGGTCTGACCAGCTTATTGCCCCATCAATAGAATATACACTAAATTACAAGAAAAACAAGAAGATAGTTAGAAAGTCGTGGGCTGCCTCCCACGGAGCGCGTTTGGTTAACGTCATTCGCTCGACGACCCTGGTTCGACGATCAAGACCCCATCGGGGGCAAGTCACTCAGGTTCTCCTCCTCTACGATCATAGGCTCGAGAGATTTTTTTTGCAACACGCTATGCCGGTAAGGTTTGACTCGAGCGCCATTCACTTGAAATCGTTCGTCCGTCTTTGGATCGATTAATGTCATGGCTCCAAAGGGGGATATCTTCTCGATTTTGAATGGCCCGCTCCATTTGGACATAAGCTTCCCAGGAAACATGGCCAGACGAGTGTTATAAAGGAGTACTTGCATTCCCTCCTCCAACTCTTTCGGTACAAGCTTCTTATCGTGGAGCAGCTTCATTTTCTCCTTGTACAAACGGGCACTATCAAACGCCTCGATCCGTAATTCTTCAAGCTCCTCCAGTTGGAGTTTTCTCCCCTCTCCGGCCTTCTTCAAATCAAAGTTACACACTCGGATTGCCCACCACGCTCTATGCTCCATTTCCATCGGTAGATGGCACGACTTTCCATACACCAGACGATAGGGACTCATTCTAATAACCGTCTTATAGGCCGTACGGACGGCTCATAAGGCATCGTTGAGCTTCATTGACCAGTCCTTCCGGTTCGGTTGCACAGTTTTCTCGAGAATGTTTTTGATTTGACGATTACTCGTCTCGACTTGCCCGGCTGTTTGCGGATGGTAAGTAGCAGAAACCTTGTGCATGACTCCATATTTCTTCAACACTCGTTCAAGTAGTTTGTTGTTAAAATGCTTGCCACCATCGCTGATTAGCACCCTCGGAACTCCGAATCGGCTGAATATGTTGCTCCGAACAAACTTTACTACTGTCTCGCCATCATTTCTCCTTGCCGGGATTGCTTCTATCCATTTAGAGATGTAATCCACCACGACCAATATGTATTCGTACTCATGAGAATTCGGGAAGGGACCCATGAAATCGATCCCCCAGACATCAAAGATCTCGACGACCAAGTTATACGTCATCAACATCTCATTCCGCTTTCCGATACTACCCATTCGTTGGCATCGATCGCACCTTTGACAATGCTCGTGAGCATCCTTGAAAGAGTAGGCCAATAGAAACCCGACTGGAGAACTTTATAAGCGGTCTTTTGGCCACTGAAGTGCCCTCTGACTAGATGATCATGGCAATGAGTCAATATCCCCTCTTTTTCCTCTTCTGGAATGCACCTCCTCAAAACACCATCCTTCCCAATTTTGAACATAAGAGGGTCATCCCAATAATAACCTCGACACGTGGCAAGAAACCTCCTCCTCTCGTGATGAGACAGGTCCGGACGGAGCACCCCGCTAGCAAGGTAGTTAGCAATATCGGCGTACCATGGTGTGACGGACACACCGAAGAGGTTCTCGTGAGTTTGGTTTTCTCCGATATGTGGGGACTCTTTCTCTCCATTCCCGACCTCCAAACGAGAGAGGTGGTCGGCGACTATGTTCTTGCACCCTTTTCTATCCCTGATCTCCACGTCGAACTCTTGAAGTAGAAGGATCCACCGGATTAGTCTCGGCTTTGCTTGAGGCTTGTTGAAAAGATGTCGTAGTGCCGCATGGTCGCTATGTATAATCACCCTCGACCCAACGATATATGATCGCAACTTCTCGAGCGAGTAAACCACGACAAGTAGCTCCTTTTCGGTAGTTGTGTAGTTCCTTTGAGCGTTATTGAGCATAAGACTTGTGTAGTAGACGACCCGGAGGAGTTTGTCGACTCGTTGCCCTAGGACGGCCCCCACTGCTTCGTTCAACGCATTGCACATTATTTCGAACGGGAGGGACCAATCCGGGGCTATCACCACGGGAGTAGAAGTCAAGATTTTCTTCAATGAATCGAACGCCGCTAGACAAGCATCATCATACACAAACGAGACGTCGGTGCTAAGCAAATGGAACAAGGGGCGGCTAAGCTTCGAGAAGTCTTTAATGAACCTCCTATAGAACCCTGCATGACCGAGGAAGCTTCGCACTCCCTTCACATTGATCAGTGGGGGAAGTTTCTCAATCACGTCGATCTTTGCCTTGTCGACATCGATTCCCTTGGATGACACCACATGCCCCAAAACTATTCCAATTCTCACCATGAAGTGGCTTTTCTCCCAACTCAAAGTAAGGTGGTTCTCCACACATCTCTCCAAAACACTTGTAAATGATCAAGACACTCGTCGAAAGTAGAGCCGTAGATAGAAAAATCGTCCATGAAAACCTCCATGTACTTGTCGAGCATGTCGGAAAAGATCGAGAGCATACACCGTTGGAAGGTAGCGGGTGCATTGCACAAGCCGAAGGGCATGCGTCGGAAAGCGTATGTGCCGAAAGGGCCAGTGAACGTCGTCTTGGATTGATCCTCCGGCGAGATAGCGATTTGGTAGTATCCTGACAATCCATCGAGAAAACAATACGAATGATGCCCGGCGAGCTATTCCAACATCTGGTCAATGAACGGAAGTGGAAATTGGTCCTTCTTGGTGGCGGCATTTAGTTTTCGGAAGTCTATACACATTCGCCAACCGGTGGTTGCACGGGTCGTCACACGCTCGCCCCGCTCGTTCTCAATCACGGTTATTTTGCTCTTTTTCGGCACCATGTGGACTGGGCTCACCCATTCTCTATCCCCGATCGGGAATATCAAACCTTCGGCTACAAGCTTCAATATCTCACCCTTTACAATCTCCATCAAGTTCGGATTCAATCGTCGTTGGCACTCCCTCGATGGTTTCACTCCTTCTTGAAGGATGATCCAATGCATACAAGTAGAGGGGCTTATCCCCTTGATGTCACTAAGGATCCACCCTATCGCCTTCTTATTCTTTTTCAAAACTTCCACCAAACGTGCCTCGTCTCTCGGGGGAAGCTCAGCGTAGATGATCACGGGTTTTGTTTCTCCACTTTCCAAGTAAACGTACTTGAGATGGCTCGGGAGAGTCTTGAGCTCCGATTTTGGCATAAGGGCCGGTTCGACGCTTGATATCTCGAATATTTCTACCACCCCCTCCGATCGAAGCGCTAGCCACTCGTCGTTCTCAACATTCTCGTTCATAACCTCCCGAGCGACTTCCTCAACTAGTTCGTGTATCGGGTCGGTCATAGCACAATCGGCATGGAAGGAGGAAGGCGGAACGGCTCCCAAGTCGTGGATCGAGAAGTTCACCGTATCTCCCAAAACCGAGAAAGATAACTTCCCATCTTTCACATTGATCAAAGTGTTCGTCGTGGCCATGAAGGGCCGACCAAGTAAGATAGTGTGTTTTCGGCCTTCGTTGCTCACCTCCCCGACGTCCAGTATAACAAAATCCACAGGCACGATGAGGCTTCCTACTTGTACCAAAACGTCGTCGACCACGCCCTTCGGGTATCGGACTGATCGGTCGGCCAGTTTCAAACACATTCTCGTCTCCTTGAGGTCGCCAAACTCCAACTGTTTAAAAATAGAGTACGGCATCAAGTTTATTCCCGCGCCGAGATCTAGCATCCCTCGAGTCTCCTTTACTTTTTCGAGGGTAATTTTGATACAAAAGCTTCCCGGATCACCTTCCTTATGTGGGAGAGAGTTGCTAAAGGCAATGCTTGCCGCGTTCGAGATACATATCTTTTCATTCTCCTCGAATCGTCATTTCTTGGATGTGAGCTCCTTGAAAAACTTCGTGTAAGTGGGAATATTTCGGATTATGTCGAGCAAAGGGAGGTTAATGTTAACCTTTGATAGCATCTTGTATAGCTCGAGGAATTGGTCATCTTGCTTTGTCGGTCGGATACGGCTCGGATATGGAATCGGAGGTCGGTACGGTGCGGCGGACTTCTCCATTCTTGCCGAACCCCGAGAGATTGCGACGAGACGCACGAGCCGCAATTAGGCGAAACACGTCCGACGTCCCGTTGCCTCCCTTATTATCACCGGTGATAGAAGACCCAACTATGGCCACTCCGGTCGAAAACCCGACGCCTCCTGCCCCTGCCCACGACAACCAAGGGGTTCCGCACCCGCCAATATCGACCGGCCCTACGCCGGCACCTCAAGCCGCGGCTCTTCAAGACCCACAACCCGTCTATGCGACGACGTTCGACCAAGGGGGAAATGGTTTTGCGAACCAAGACCCCCAAAGTTCGAATTCTCAATTTCACGGGACGCCCTACCGAGGTCCGATCATCGAAGGGCCGCCGTACGCGTATCAACCGCCGTTCCAAGTTCCGA
>BMAC01000041.1:1492947-1534437 GCA_014905375.1 Phtheirospermum japonicum
TCGGAACTTGGAACGGCGGTTGATACGCGTACGGCGGCCCTTCGATGATCGGACCTCGGTAGGGCGTCCCGTGAAATTGAGAATTCGAACTTTGGGGGTCCTGGTTCGCAAAACCATTTCCCCCTTGGTTGAACGTCGTCGCATAAACGGGTTGTGGGTCTTGAAGAGCCGCGGCTTGAGGTGCCGGCGTAGGGCCGGTCGATAATGGCGGGTGCGGAACCCCTTGGTTGTCGTGGGCAGGGGCAGGAGGCGTCGGGTTTTCGACCGGAGTGGCCATAGTTGGGTCTTCTATCACCGGTGATAATAAGGGAGGCAACGGGACGTCGGACGTGTTTCGCCTAATTGCGGCTCGTGTGTCTCGTCGCAATCTCTCGGGGTTCGGCAAGAATGGAGTCAACTCCTGTCTGAGCGATCGCCGACCTTGCATACACAACAACAACAAAAGATCACGCGTATCGAATGTAAAGCAATTAACTAACTACTATTTACAATTACAATAAGAGTAATTAAGAACGCCATTGGCCTTAATCCATCCCCGGCACCGGCGCCAGATTTTTGATCGATGGATTCTCGACGCTCTAATTTGAGAATCTGTCTCCGCAAGAGTACGGAGCCGGTTGTAGGGCGGCGAGTTCTTCCCGAGTCGTGTCTCTCGAGTATGGATGTTATCGGCTATCGATTTCTTAATTGTTCTTATCGTCGGTTTATACGAAACTAATTTAAATTAAGAAAGCAGTAGTCATTATTCGGTTTTGAGTTTTACGACTAAGACTTATATTGAAATACAAGATTTAAAAACATTGAAAATGAAAAGGAAATTAGAGCTTATTTAAAACGATTAATCTAAACTAGTTAACTAATAAAACTTATAATTTAAAATTAAGGAAAATGGAGGGAAAATTAAAGTCAAGCTTATTTGAAAAAGTTAACAAAATTAACTTAGCAAAAATCAAAGGTTTAGAAAGGAAGATCTTATAACACTTCTACAAACTTAGAAA
The DNA here is from genome assembly GCA_014905375.1 of Phtheirospermum japonicum. NCBI lineage: Eukaryota > Viridiplantae > Streptophyta > Magnoliopsida > Lamiales > Orobanchaceae > Phtheirospermum > Phtheirospermum japonicum. The sequence goes on from BMAC01000041.1 coordinate 1,493,946, forward strand.
TTGATCTAACAACTAAACAACTTAAAAGCATAAGTTCAAAAACTAGAAAGCTATCAATTGAAAATGAAGGTTTTGATAATCAAAGTAGCAACTAAATTATGATCCAAACATCAACACAAGATTTAAATGAAATAACATGAACATAAAACTATATTAATAGAAAGAGTTTACCAAATGTATGATTCCACAAAAGCTTGAAGAGAAAAGTTTGAAAGCTTGAAGGATTCTTCACAAAAGAAAACTAAATCAAATCTTGAACAACTAACTAACTAAGATCTAAGGCTTAACTAATCTATTACTAATTACTAGAATTTATGGGAATTAAAATTGATCAAATATGAAAAGGAATGGTTTCTGGTTTGAAGGAACTCTCCCCTGGTGAAGAAAGGGCCTTCTGCAAGTTGTTCTCTTTTGAAAAGACGTCTGATTACTTATTCTCCAAAAAAAAAAATCTGCTTTTCAGTCGATCGACTGCAAAAGGAGTTGATCGACTGGAATTCGATCGGCCATGTTGGCAGTCGATCGACTGCATGTCAAAAATGGCCAAAAGTCCCTGGAATCCAGTCGATTTTGGGGGTTCAGTCGATCGACTATACGGTCAGTCGATCGACTGAACATCTAGTCAGTCGACTGGATTCCTGCGCCCGGCTCGATCTCTCGTTCTTTTCACGTCTGCCGGTTGATCGAGCCTCGTCCGTTGCGCTTCCTTGCTTGTCCGTCCACTCCTGAGTCGAGTAAAAACGATCCCAAACGAGCGCGGGCCCCTCTTGGACGTCTTACGGCCAAGAGAAAAATGAAATAGTGAAAAACTACGAAAACTAATAATAAAACGTACAAAAATACGAAAACCTAGAAATAACAAAAAATGGCAAACTCGACTCCTAAAACACCTAAAAGTAAGAAAAGCACACGCAACGTGATACAAAAACGGTAGGAAAAATATGTACAAAAACGTGAAAATCACAGCTCAACTATTTGGTCTTCATGGACATTTTCTTTCTCCTTTCCTCTTTTAATTTGCTTTTATATATATGGCAATCAGGAGAGTGCCAGATTTTTAGAGGGGGGAGGGTAGTTGAGTAGTGATTTATATTTTATAATTGTGCAATTTGAATTCGTGGATTTGTAGTATCTAGTATTTAAACGTGATTGGATACTATTCCTGAGCAATATTGTGTTTGTCTGGCTTGCCTATCGAAGTTAACTATGTATGATTTGAAGTTCTTGTCTTTGAGCGTGTATAAGTGCATAAATTTTTCAAAATTATTATTTATATATTGTAAAATGGTACTTGGACGCAAATGATTTTGCAAAACCTTAAAAGCAGCGTTAATTCAAAAACTTTTCATGCAATAAGCCTGTGAGTAGCCTGAGTGTTTATCATCTTTGCATGTACTAGAGTGAGTTCTGTTTTGAGATCTCTTTGAAATCACCGTGTGTAGTTAGCTTTGAATATGACGATTAGGCACAGAAAATACCCTTATCCCGGCCATATCCACATATATCAGCCACTATAAATTCCAAATGAGCCCCTCATAGCCAAATATTCATTTCCTATTGCCATGAGTGTTTATGAGTTAACTCCTACGTCATTAATAGCATGGGGGTAAGAGTTAGTTATTTTAGTTGGGTATTTGTGTTTTAGATTATTGATCAGGGATTTATCAAAGATTGTAATAAGTGTTAAGGATCACCATCCTTCAAAAAAAAAAAGAGAAAAATATGATGATAATAATAATAAATAAAAAATAAAAGAATAAAGAGGATGGTGAATCTAGTTGAGTTATTGCCTGTGCTAATAAAGGCTTGTGTTTTGTTGATTTTCTTATGACGCCTAATGTTTAAAAGGCAATAGTTGAGTTTGAAAGAAGAAGCGTATCATAAGCTTCTAAATTGTTTAAGTGGTGTGTTCAGCAGTCGGTTTTGGGTTTTCGAGTTGAGAAATAGCTGAAGTATAAAGGCTAAGCTATGAGAGTTTAGTGAGGTTTCTCTTGAATGAAGTGAAGCACTTTTGCTTCATGATTAGAGTAGTTTGGTGAGTTATTGATCACGTTAGATCGTGAGTTAGCCACACGACTTATATATTCCATACCCGTCCAAAGAGCCTACATTACAACATGAAAAGACTTTTTCTGATTTTTTGTTAGTTACACACACTATTACGATGGAGAAGTTGTTGATTTTTAGTACTTGTTTATTGTGCTTGTATTTTGATGATTTGAGCGTATACACGTCCCATGCAGAGAAACTTGAGTGCTTTTGAGCGCACACATATATATTACCCTTTGTGAGGATGCATGATTTATTTTTGGAGCGATAATGTAATAAGGGTCCAGCTTTTGAGTTTGCGTTGCAACTATCTATATTTTCAAAATCATCTATGTAGCACGACACGACTCTTTGTTATTTAACATGAATTTGTCTTGATTTTAGTTAGTTTTTGTTATTAGTTTTGGTATAAGTTGGATAGATTAAGCTTATTTTCGTATCTCCAACTTATTTTACCATGTTTTGATCATAATTGATGCAAATGGGTGATTATTCTCTATTTTTTCCCATACAGCTAAGTAGCCGAGAACCAAGAACTGAGAGACAAGAAAATCGTCAAAAAGTAGCATGTTCATCATTGAACGAGACCAAAGCGCGCAGCCGTCGATCGACGCACTGGAGCCGCACACGTCGATCGACCACCATGTTGATGCTCAAGCCGGCGAAACTCTCTGTCTACGTCGATTAAATCCCGTCGACCGATGCCATGGCCGATGCATTCCTGGAAGTTATCGACACAATTCGCGTCGATCGACGCCAAGGTCGACGTCGACACTGAAAAAGGCTATTATTGGAAAGAAACTTGTTTTCCAAGTTTTGTAAACTATATAAACCCCTCTTAGATTCATTCTTAACACAATTATTATTATTCCTAGGGTTCTAAGACCTCTTAGGGCTTACAATCCCTAAGAGTGTTCTTCAATTTCTTAGATACTTTTCATAATTTTTAGTTTTAAACTTCTAGTTCTTAGATTAAGTAGAATAGTTTTTAATTAGGCTAGATAAAGTATATTAATTTTAGTTAGTGGATTTATCGATTGGACAACTGCTTTTCATCATCATTAATTATTAAGTTTTTGATTTCTTTTTCTTAATTAGTTTAGATCTTATTAGAATAATTAAACCTTTCAACCCCTCCCCCCTGCATGATGAATTGTGATCGAGAATGTTTTGGGTTTGTGATGATGAGATTGTTGGCTAGATCTTACGGGTCTAGAGCCTTGATACATTTAGAACTATCAATTGAGTTTGTTGGGTACTAAATCTACAAGTTAGGATTGACAACCCTAGCTTGTAGATAAGGTGTTCGATGAAATGCCCAAGTGGTCGTGGAGATGATTCTAGAGCTCTAGAACCCTTGTTTTCTCAAATCTCTTCAAAGCGTTTGATTTCATTGATCGTCGTTTCAATAAACGTCTATATTTTAAGTGCTTATATCAGTTTTTTCGTTATTTTCTTATTCTTGAAATCAAACACAAAAGGGACTTTCGATTAGTTTTTCTCGAGAGATTCGACTCGGTTCAACTTGCCAACCTACAAGCGAACTCGTACTCTTGCGAGCGAGATTTAAAGTTTTGACAAATTTATTGATAAAAGTAGGTGCGGAAAGTTCGAATCAGCCACTCAGCCTCTTCATCAAATTTATCCATAGCTATGAATTCTAATTCCATGGTGGATCGGGCTATGCATGTTCTCTTAGTTGACCTCCAAGATACATCACCTCCATTGATGTTAAAAATATACCCGCTAGTGGAGTTTGAATTATTGGAATTCAATTTCCAGTTTGCATCAGAATACCCTTCTAGTACTTCTAGATATCTCGTATAATGCAACCCATAGCTTAAAGTATATTTCAAGTGTTGTAATATTTTAGTTAACCCTTTCTAGTGGTCGTTGTTTGGATTAGTTGCGAACCTACTAGCTTGTTCGCCGAATAAGCTAAATCCGGTCTAGTGCGAATGGTAATGTTGATAAGACTCCCAATATCCAAGCATATTCCAGTTGAGCCACTAGATCACCTCTGTGTTTCACCAAAAGAGGTTATCATTAAATGGAGTTTTAGTAATTTCACCATTAAACGTATTAAACCTTTTCAGTACGTTTTCCACATAGTGGGATTGAGAAAGAACTATGTCATTTGAGTTCCTTATGATTATGATCCCAAGGATCACATCGGTTAAACCCATGTCTTTCATATCAAAGTTATTTTTCAACATGTTCTTCATCCTTCTGACCATATCATGTTAACTACTTAATATTAAAATATCATCACCATAAAGACAAACAATGATGAATGAGTTAGGTGTGCTTTCTTTCACGTAAACACATTTATCACATTCACTATTGCGAAAGCTATTTGACATCATCACATTGTCAAACTTGAAATGCACTGCTTTGGTGCTTGTTTCAATCCATATAGCAATTTAACAAGTCTACACACCTTGTTCTCTTGACCAAGAACCACAAACCCTTCACGCTGTTCTATCTAGATCTCTTCATCTAGCTCCGCATTCAAAAACACAGTTTCTACATCCATTTGGTAAATTTCAAGATTATGCACACAACAATCACCAAAATAACTCTAATGGAAGTAATTCTCGTTACCGGTGAATAATCATCAAAGAAGTCATATCCTTATCTTTGTTTAAAGATTTTTGACACCGTCCTAGCTTCATACTTATCAATTGAGCAATTATATTTATACTTTCTCCTTAAGACCCACTTGCATCCTAGGGGATTATTACCATGGGAAAGATCGACCAACTCCCATGTATGATTCTGCATTATCGAATCAATCTTAGTAATGATGGCTTCCTTCCACACATGGACATTAGGACTAGACAAAGGTTCTTGAATAATACAAGGTTCATTATCTTGCATATAGATAATGAAAGCTTGACCAAGCGTTTTGACATTCCTAGCCCTTTTGCTGCACCTTGGTTCATCGTCATCTTGTAATGCATCTTGAATTGCAAGAGGTTTTGCTTCATCTTTAGCATCACGAACATCACCATTTCCTTTGCAAGGATATATGTGTTCAAATAACACCACATTCTTTGACTCAATGGTTGTTCCTTTAGTCACGTCAAGTATATCAAACTTGTGTACCAGGATCCTATACGCAGTGCTATTATGTGCATATCCGATGAAGACATAGTTGACTGTTTTAGGTCCTATCTTCACTTTTCTTTGGCTTTGGGACTCTTACCTAGGCCAAGCACCCCATACTTTGAGGTAATTATAAGTAGAAGCTTTAGCTCTACATCTCAACCGTTTTAGAATTATGTGAATAATTAAATTTGTTAATATGTAAATTGATTTATTTTGTATAAAATTCTTAATTATGTGAAAAATTAAATTTATATAAAATTATTAATTATGTGAAAAAGTCTTAATTTATTTATTTTGTGAGAAATCATTAATTATGTGAAAATTCGAATTTATTCGTTTCTTGTTTAGTTGTTAATAATTTAATAAAATTGATTTTATTTGTAAATGAGAAAATTATTAATTTTGTTAAAATGTCAATTAATTCTTTATTTTTCATTTCAGCCCCAAAAAAGAGTGAAAAGTCACTTTAGGTCCACACTCTAGAATGGTTTTTATTTCTACCTTCTAGAATGTCCTTTAGGTTCGGCATGCCACTGGGAATGGCGTCCCGCTCACATTCTAAAACGGTTTCTACTTCTATCTTCTAGAATGTGAGCGGGACGCCACTCCAAGTGGCGTCCCGACCTATTTTTTCAATTTTTTTTAGTAATATTTTCTCAATTTTGAATAAAAAATACAATATTTACTTAATAAACCCGATGAACATTTTAATAGAAAATGATTAACTACTATTAAAGAAAAACAAGTAATTATTATGGAAAATTAACCATTCATAGTTGGTAATGTATATTCCCATTCACAGTGAGGAGATTGTATCACAAGATGAAAATAAAATTGATTAATTTTCTAGCATTCATATTATACCGAGTATCCACTATATTGATCACATTTCAAAAAAAGTACATAATGTTGGTTATCATCAAACAACGTCTGTTAAATTGGCTAATTCATCAAAAAAGGTCCAAAAGAAGCCCCATCGGGCTTTTTTTGCTGATGTGGCGTGATTCAATACTTTCTAATTATTTTTCTTTAATTTTAAATAATAAATTAAAAATAAAAGACTAGGAAATTTTTTATTTTTTTCTATTATATTGGACACATTCCAGAAAATGTACGTGAAATAGGACATCGTGAAATCATATCTACTAAGTTAACCAATTCATCAAAAAAGGTCCAAAAAAGTTTGATCGGATTTTTTTAACGACGTGGCATAATTATATATTATTTTTATCATTTTTCATTAATTTAAATAATAAATTGATGACAAAAACCTACTTTGCCTTCATTTTTCTTTTAAAATCTAATTAATAAAATCTTAATTAAAATAAATCAGTGAAAAATATATAAACATAAAATAAATCTTAAAAAAATATAAAATTAATATAATAATTTATATTATTAAAAATTTATTTAATAAAAAATTAGTAAAATCGAAGATAAATATAAAAATAAAAAATGAATATTAAAAAATAATAAAACTTATATGAGAAAATCTCTTATATATGATTTTTGAAATTTCTGTATTTGTTATATATTTTTTAATATTTATATTATGTTCTTATATTTATAAATAATTTGTATTAATTTTTTATTAATCAAAATTTAATTAATTAGATTAACAAAGATAAAAAAAAAACAGAATAAGAAAAGGGAGAGCAAAATAATTTTTTATCTTTAATTTAATTTTTATTATTATAGAAAATTAATAAGAAAATATAGACTAATACCACATCACCAAAAAACTTCGACCGAACTCTTCCTAAACTTTTTTTAATCAATTGATCACCTTACCAGACGTCATGTACCTTTTCTGAAACATGGTCAATATAAAGGATAAAAATGAATTTTCCCCCAAACTTTTTTTTTCAATTTAATTATTAAATTTAAAAAAAAAATGATAAGAAAGTATTGAATCATGTCATGTCAGCAAAAAAGCTCCATCGAGCTATTTTGGACCTTTTTGATAAATTGGCCAACTTAGCAGACGTTGTTTGATAATGTCCAATATTATATACCTTTCTGCAATGCGGTCAATATAGTGAACCAAAAATAAAAACTTTCCTTTGATTGCGGTTTGGAAACAGTATGATTGAAGAGCAAATGCAATACTAACTATGAATGGATTTTGCAACGTGACTGAGGACCGATGAAGGAGACACAGAAAGGGGAAAATAGGTCTCATTTGGGGGAATTAATTTCGAAATTACCATTTTAACTTTAGGAAGGTTGGTGGATTATTCAGGTGTGGTGGCTTGTGGCAACGAATGGCGGTTGCTGATAGTTACGAATGATGGTAGCAGGTGGCGACGAATGACTGTGGCCGCCGTATAATATGCTTGCATTTGTGTGCGTGTGTGGGTGGGTGTGTGTGAGAGAGAGAGAGAGAGAGGGTGGAAGACGACGAGTCATTATACCGTGAACTTGGGTGCACCTTGCAAGGTACACCCAATAATTTAATTTATCATCTCATATAACTGACATATATCATCACATATAATTGGTCGATATCATCATATATAACTGGTACATATCATCAAATATAATTGAAATTCTAAATCTAAAATCTAAAACACTAAAATGAAAATAAACCTAAAACTAAAAAGTAAACCCTAAAAATCGAAAACTTAACCCTAGAATGGAAAACAAAACCCTAATGTTGAATGTTAAACTCTAAACCCTATTCTATCACATATCATCAAATATAACTTAAACATATAATCACATATATTAACAATTATCATCACATATAACTAGTAAAATGATAGATTTTTGCTGGAACTTTAAAATAAAAAACTAAATAAGAAAATAAAAAATAAAATTTTAAAATGAAAAATTAAACCCTAAAAATGAAAAACTAAACTCTGAAAATGAAAAAATAAAAATAAAAATGGAAAATAAACTCTAAACTCTAAATTTTTGTCATGTATCATCACGTAAAACAACCATATATCATCATATATAACTGTTATATATCATTACGGATAATTAAACGATAATAAATTTTTATAATTCTTTTCTTATAATTTTGTTATTATTAATATTAATATTATTATTATGGGGTAAGTGAAATGTGGGCTGGATAACGAGTTAGTAAGTGAGTTTATCGATTAATTTAAACTAGTGAATAAAAATTGATCTTATATCTCACATAAAGATTTACCATGAAAGCATATCTATTTCATTGATGTTACATTAGTCAACTTAATACTCGATTGTCTTCTCTTTTATCAGATGATGACAAGACAATTTATCACTACAAGCACCACTACCGCTAGTGTTGCGATATGAAAAATATGATTACTTTTTGTCAAGAACATTCTTGCCACTAATTTGTAAAAAAATGTAAAAGATAAGAATTTGTATTATCTTATCATGTTGTATCAACTACATTACTTATCGCAGTTGCCGGAGTTTTCGCTATTTCACAACAATATTGATTATATCTTAGTGGTATACAATTTTTTTGACACGTGGAATGCAATTTAGTTATCAACAATTCTTCATATATAGCTACGACAGGACACAGACCCATATAATATGTCAAAGGAAATGCACAAGTAGCATTATGCATGGATGAAAATATATAAGGGTTAATTATTCCCATTAAATTATTGTATTTTCTAACGATTTATTATAAAAATTATTATTTATAATAAATTATCATACAAATTATGCGCAATTTACAATTTATTTCCTAAATCAGAATTGTTATGGATTTGTTTCCAAAATTGGATAATATGGCACAACCCGATTGTTCCAAGTTATCCAGTTTGTCTCAAAAATAGTTTGTATGGTAAATTGTGAAAACAATCATAATTTGAGATTTTTTTTTTCTGAAATATATAAATAGCATAGTAGATGACTAAAAACAGTAGTACATATAAAGTAATAAAATATGATTCTTAGTTTTCACACAAGACTTGGTTCCTATTTGATGAGAAACCTTTTATAAGATAATGACCACAATTTAAAGTAAGTAAGCTTGGTGTAATGAGATGAAGACTTAGTAGAGGTTTGCCTCAGTTGCACATCCACAAGCAAGCAGGCAGGTAGAGGTCACGAATAAGATTTTTGTACCAGGGTTAGAAGCCGCAAGGTAGTTAGGGCATGGGTGGATGAACTCGCATCAGTTTTGTGGGCTTATAGATTTACACCTTGGTCCATCATGGGGAATCAGCATTAGACTGTTCTATGGTGTGTGGAGGCATTTAACCCGGTATAGATCATAGCGGAATCCCATATAAAAAAACATTTGATCCTACAATTATTGAAAAATTAGAAAAAGAGTCTTTAGATCTGGTGGAAGAAAAGACAGACAAGGTGGCAACTCGAGTAGTAAAACAGAAACAGAGGTTGCAGGTCGGAACAATAAAAAGGTGAAGAATAGGCAATCCCAGGTAAGAGATTTAGTATGACGGAGAGCTAATGCATTGAAGAATACAAGCAAGCTAGAGAAGATTAGGGGGAAACCCTTAAAATTAGTCAAATTGTTTGTAAGTAGCATATATGGGTTGTAGGATTGATAAACACAGGTTTTATGCACATCTTGGAAATTATTTTAGTAGGTTTAAACTATTATTTGTGGATTTATAAGTTTTTTAGCCTCATTTCATATTATTTAGGCGTTATTACATGTTTGATTATTTTTTTGAGTTTTGTAGGTTTTTGAAGTTAATTTGAATGGATTGGGTTCGAAGAAGCACAAATGAGCAAATGATGAATTATTGGACTGAAGATAATGAAAAAAAGGGTCCATTGGACCAAAAATGGAGCAGGCCCACGAAGTTAACGAGTCAATGGGGGACTAGAAACCCAATCGCAGACCCATTAGCAGTCGCGAACGGTCCTAAAATTTCTACTTATGTGATTTAAATGCTGAAGATTCATTTATAAAAAGAGTCCAAGAAGTTGTCAACATACATCATTCACCACCATACATATTATAGTGATAGTATCTATCATAGTGAGAAATTCTTATTGGTTTTGAAGAGTGATTTGGAGGAGAAAACAATTGAAATACGAGGATCTAATAAACCCAAGGTTTCATATTTTCTTAGTTTCTCTTATGAACATCATGTGTTCAATGAATTGCCTAACATATCTTTTGAGTATTTCAAGATAATTTCATCATATTTTGGGATTTGGAAATAATTAATAATTGATGTTTTAATCTTTCCTTCAATCGAGTATGATTCATTTGATATTGTTATGTTTGGTTTCACTTATGAATAATTGATTGACGTACTATTATGCTCATATAATTGATCTAGTTGTAATTGATTGGCAACCTTTTACAACCACTAGTTTTGATGAATCAACAATTGAGAGATAAGATATATCAATTAGGCTCAAGCTTAAAACATTCTAATCAGGAAAATCGAGAGGTTTGAGATTATGAGTGAAGTCATATAAATATTTAAAGCTTTTTAGAGTTTCAAGTGTGATATTGACAACGCATCTTACATTTAGAATCCAAGGTTTAATTACATTAGAGAGAATACTTAAATTATAATTGTGCTTGACTTAAAGTGAACTGAATCACAACAATACTTGATTGATAGAAAAGGATAGACATTGAGAATTATTTGTAATCTTAAACCCCGTAATATCTCTTTATCCTTTGAATACCTCTGTTCTTACTTTTGCTATTGTTATAGGTGACTTGTGAGAGTATTATATTTAAGGGAAAAAAACTCTTTGCCACCTGTACTTGTCACGTTTTTATGGTTTGCCACCTATTTTTTTGTTGTTGTTATTAACAACCCAAAGTATGCGGGTTTTGCTCTTTGCAACCTTCAGGCTATTTTTTATTCAAATAATGGCCAGATCGAAGCACGTAAACCTCATGGCTCATCACCAATTATTATGTTGGGCAATGTTTCATTTTTTTAGAATGAGGCATGAGGTTTACGTGCTTCGATCCGGTCATTTTTTGAATGAAAAATAGTCTGAAGGTTGCAAACAGCAAAACCCGCATACTTTGGGTTGTTAATAACAATATATATATATATATATATATATATATATATATATATATATATATATATATTAGGTGGCAAACCATAAAAATGCGATAAGTACAGGTGGCAAATAATCTTTTTCCCTATATTTAACTACTTATTTTATATTCGTCGATGGTAACAACACAAAATAAATTATATATTATATTCATTTAAACAAAGCTAATATATATATATATATATATATATATATATATATATATATATATATATATATATATATATATATAACTACTTATTGTATTCAAAAAACTAATATTGGTCCTTGTGGAATACTACCTTAGTTGTCATGTAGTATATCTAAATTGTACACTTGCGGTTAGATAAGAAAATACATCAAAAGAAAATTAATAATAATATAGTTGATAAATTAGTTTTAACTTACACTTTGGTTACATGTTGTCCTTTATTGGAGTTTTGAATTGGCTGGTTTGCAGGTACTGTATGCTAATATATTCGAAAGGGTTATATTTGGAACCCATTGATCCCAAGATCAAGGAGACTTGTAAACGAGATAAGACTAATAGATTTAGATGAAAGGTGTCTGAAAACTTAGTCGACTTGAACGACCAAGTCAATAAACTCCAACAAAAAATCTAAGCATTGCAAGCAGAACTCCAACAATAAGCACCACCCAAAAAAATAAAAAATGCACAACCAGTCAATCATGTTCCTATCTAACACTAATCGAGCACATGGATGAGCAATTGAGTTCATAAAACAACTTTGAGATGAGATTGATCACCATGGTTCTACAGAACTAATTCGGGGGAAGTGCTATTGATAATCAAAATGTGCATTTAGCGTAATTTCTTTAGATATGCGGGATCATCAAGATGAACAGTGTCCTAGATGACACGATTAAAATCTGCCTATTTCCTTTCTTAGGGATAAGGTGAAGTTTTGATACAACACTCTAAGTTTGGAGCCATTGACACATGGCATGAGATGTATCAAAAGTTTCTACTCATATTCTTTTCCCCAAATAAGAAATTAAAGCTAAAGAGTGAGATTATCTAATTTCGACAACAAGATGGAGAACCATTTCACGAGGCATGGGGGAGGTTTAGAGAAATTTTGAGGAAGTGCCCTCAACATGGCTTTCCAAAAGACCAACAAGTTTGCTACTTTTATAATGGTTTGAGTGGGCAAACGAAGGTGAGGATGGATAATTTATCGAGAGGGGACTTATTATCGAAGAGTACTGATGATGCATGAACATCTTAGAAGAGATGATGGTCAATACTTACCAATGTTCGATGGAGAGTTCGATTTGAAGAACGTTGATATGGTGAATGAGAACGAGGTAATCACCTCTATGACTCAACAATTAACAGCTATGAATAGAAAGTTAAAGATGTTGATGTCACAAAACTCTGGAATGCTAATGGGCCAAGCTAGTGGAGTTTCCATGCATGAGTCAGTTGAAGATGTAAATTTTGTGAATCAAATGAACTTTAACAACAAATATAGAAGAAATCAAGATGGCAACTAATACTACCTAGGGATGAGAAATCATGCAAACTTCTCGTAAGACAATCTAAATAATGCACTCCAACCACCTCTAGGATTTTTTATGATTAATGGAGTAATCAACAAGGGGAAGAAGTTGAGCATAGAAGAGATGTCCATCTCCTTTATGGGTGAAACAAAATACCGGTTTGAGAAAATTGAGGTGAGCCTAGCTAAAGAGAATGAGTTAGTTGGGACTCGTACAATGTTTCTTGAAATATAAATATATCAATTGGCTACTATTGTAGGAAACCAACATCAAAAATGGAAATTTTGAGTGATAAAGAAGTTAATCCAATAGATCAATACAATGCGATTCATTTGAGGAGCGGAAAGGGGTATAAAGGTCCGAGAATGCAAAGCCTTGAACCCGAATGAGATATAAAGGAAGCGGATGAAGAGATCAAGGAGAAAATTGACATGGAAGTGGAGAACAAAAAAAGGGATGATAATCCAAAATCTATTCCTACTTCCATTAGTTCTTCTAATTTTTTACTATTTTCGCAACGATTGAAAAAGAAAAAAGTGGGTGAACAATTTTGGATATTTCTTGATATTTTCAAAAAATGCAAATTAATATTCTTTTTCTTGATGCATTATTGCAGATGCCAAATTATGAAAGGTTCTCGAATGAATTGATAAGCAAGAGAAGGAAGCTTAAGGATTACGAAGTCATGAACTTAACCGAGGAGTGTAGTGCGGTGATCCAAAAGAAGTTACCTCTTAAATGCAAGGATCTCGAAAGTTTCAAGTTCTTTACACCATCGGGAGAAGTGTTTTTGAGAATGCCTTGTGTAATTTAGGTGCAAGCATAATCTATGCCTTTATCGATCTTTACAAAATTGGGGATTGGTAATATCAAATCGACTAACATCACACTCCAAATGGTGGGTCATTCTTTGAAATACCCAAAAGGGATAGTTGAATATGTTCTTGTAAAAATGGACAAATTCATTTTACTGGTAGATTATGTAGTTTTGGACATGGATGAGGACAAGAACGTACCGCTGGTACTTGAGTGTCTGTTTTGAGAAACGAGCTGAATCTTCATCGACGTTAAAAAGGAATAACTCACATTGCGTATCAATGGTGAGATTAAAGTCATTAATATGGTTAAAAGTATGAAAATTTGTGATGATGTGTAACGAGACAAAGACGGTAAGATGATAGATTACACCGCTTAATCAAGAATGTCGTTTATAAAAATCCTTTGATTTTTGTCGTAATATTGATGTTGATATTTGGAAAGGTTTTGACTGTATACGGGAGATCCCAAAGGAAGCAAGATTTTGGACTATGAAGAAAGCGAACAAGAAGGTGATGTCGACACCGACCTTCAAAAATAATTCTTGATGAAAGAAAGCATCTTGATAAAGAAGTAAGATTAAGTATTGGTTGGGAGGCAACCCAACAAATAAAGGTACATAGGTAGTATTTAAAAAAAAACGAGTTCTTTTTGCCCATTCGCGACCCAAGTCGTGATCATGACCAAGCCCTGTACTGTAGGTCATTTTTTAGCTATGGTTTCGTGACCTCATTCATATTCGCAAATCAAGTCACTAATGTAAGCCATTTTTTAGTTATGTGTTTGCGACCCCATTTGCGACCACAAACCAGGTTGAAAATGAGTCGCAGAACACTTAATGAAAGAAGAAAAACACAGAAATTATTTTCCTTTTCTTTCAATCTCAGTCGCAAAATACCCCCTCCCCTCTTCAAAACTTTCATTTTTGTTTTAAAACTAATTGAATTCAAGTTCTAAACACAAAATCACATCACTCTTACTCCATTCCACCTTTTGAATCCATGAACAAGGTATGAATTCCCCAACTTCTTGAATCTCGGGTTCTTAATTGAATATTTGGGGAATACAAGAAATTGGTAGAAATTATCCACGAATCTTTGTTTGTTGAGACTTACTATTGTATATGTTGATGATGATGTTTGAGTTTGTGGTCGGGCTACTTCAACTTTAGATTTTGGGATTAAAGTTGCATTGAGGAATTTCATCAATCACTTTGTATGCATGCTTGGTGCTTGAAATTAATTGAGATTTTGTGGAGTACTTGAATTTCTTGATGTTATAGCCATGAGTTCGAATTACTTGATGTTTGGGGGATATATATGGATTCGATGATCAAACGGACTTGTTAATATTAAAAGTTTATTTGCATGTATGCATATTTTTCATGATTGATTGATTATATTGGTCCACTTAGTCCACCATGAGTATAATTTGGCGAGAATTGATGAAGTTGAGTCTAGAATGTTCTTTACTTGGAAGCATATTGAATTTGAGTTTTGTGTGTTGGAAATAGCTACAAGAGGTGAATCGAATTGACGAGGGGTCAATCCCTTCGAAAGCCGAGCAGTCAAAGTACAAAAGGAGGTGACACCGAGTCCCTCACAACCTGACTCACCGTGAATGTTGTGATTCACGGACAACGTAAACCACTATTCTTTTTTAACTTATTACTACATAGTAGAAAATAAGTTAGGGGTGGAAATGTGGTTTACCTTGGCTATGTATTATCATTTTCGCATTTCATATAAGATTTCATTAGTTCTTTGTATTCTTATTTTGTTGTTTATTTTCACGTTTAATTATCTGAAGAAAGTGGGATTTATGGATATATGGGTCTATAAGAAAATGTATTTTGATGAAATATATATTTGTGTGGATTTTTTATCAAATAATTGATGATGTTCTACGGATTAGTTGATTTGAAGAAATTATCTACATTTATCAAAATGCATGCTTGGACCTGATTGTTATTCATTACTGAAATTTTTATCTTCTTACTTTAGAAAAATGATGTGCTTGTGAGATTTAGACCTTTTTGACTGATAATCATGAACAATCAATTTTTATTTCTTGTGTGTTTTGTATTGGTTAACTTGAGTGGATCAATTTTGTGTGTAGGGATTTGTTCTTTTGTTTTTATAGGTGTAAAAAAAAAACTTTGACGATAGGAGTTTCAACCCTATTAAATAAAGGCTATGTTTATTTTTAATTTAATAAGAATAATTCAAAAGGCTTCAAGTAAATAAATATAAGTTTATTAGTTTTAGGATATCAATTGGGTTGGTTGATAGCCTATGTTTTATAGGTTAAGTGTTTATAGAATTTTGGATTTTGAGGATGAGTTGAATCACTCTAAGAAGTCTCAAGTGTTTAAATAGAGGGTAGTTGTTGTATTTTTGTTCATTAAGCACCTACATTAATAAAAATCCCTATATGAGTTTTTTATTTTGCACACACAGAGTCGTGGAGAGATAAACGATTTTCAAACTTATGTTAGAGTGCATACATTGATTTAATATCGAGCATATACACGTTCTAATTTAACACTTGTGTGATGTGTGAAACACTTATAATTCTGAGGATCATTGATTTAGAGGAAGAATTTAAAGGTAAAAAGGGTGTTTCGGTTGAGTTCTTGATTTTTTGTTTATACTTTAAAAATGATACTTTTGAATTAAATACATCATCATCATTTTTACCATGTCAGTACTCGCATTTATCTCTTATCTTTTGTTTCTTTGAGGACAAACCAACTCTTAAGTTTGAGGGAGCTGATTCACACAGTTTTTATGCACATTTTGAAACTTATTTGGGTAAGTTTCAACTAATATTTGTGCATTTATAATTTCTTTTTACCGTATTTAATATTATCCGGATGTTATTACGTGTTTGGTTGTTTTTGTGTGTTTTGCAGGATTCCTGGAGTTATTTTTGATGAATTAGGCTTGAAGAAGTATAAATGGGAAAATGGTAAAGAACTTGACTAAAGATAATGAAGAGATGAGTCCATTGTACCAATAATGGAGTAGGCCCATGAAGTCAACGAGTCAATAGAGCCCAGCAACCCAGTCACGACCCCATTTGCGGTCGCGACTCGGCCCTCTACTACATGTCGTTTTCATGGTGACCATTCATAACCGCATTAGTGGTCATGAATTCGGTTGTGAATGGTCTAAAAACCATTACTTATGTGGTTTAAATGCTATAGATTCATTTTTTACTTATAGAAAGAAGTGAAGAAGTTGTTTGCATACATCATTCACCACCGGACACATTATAGTTCTAGTATCCATAATAGTGAGGATTCTTAGCGGCCAATTTGGATTAGGACTCAGAATCCAAGATTTATGATTCAGAACACCATCTACTTAATTAAATACTCAAACAATAATACCTTATAGTTACGTAATTAAATATTACAAAATATAATATAATAATACACTATCATCTACTTTTTAGACATGATTTGACATCAAATTACAATATAATAATATATTATCATCTACTTTTCAGACATGATTTGACATCTACAGTAAAAATTAAAGGATTTTGAATCCGATAACAAACAAGAATTCTTACTATTCACATAATATTGAATACCCAAGGATTTTGAATACCAGAATTCGAAATCCCAACGAATGCTAATCCAAACAAGCCCAGGGGAAGATTTGGAGAGTGATTCTGAGGAGAAGATGCTTGGAACACGAAGATAAAAGGATCCAGCATAATCCTTATGATTTTATATTTTCTTATGGTCCGCCTAAAAATACTGATCAACGAACAAAATTATAGCTCCGTCGTGACTTGGTAGACCTGCCAAAAAACACGTTAGACTAGGACCACCGGAGGGGGTCTGGTGGAGCCCTCTCCGAAGCTTAAGTCAGTCGTGGTGCTGAGTTATTCTAGAAAGCACTAAAATGAGTGAATAAAGTGATACCACTTTTACCCTACTAATTTGGGTATTTATACCTTAGATTGGTTGGGGCATCTTCGGGATCTCGAAGAATTTCCCGCGAATCTCGGGCCGTTATTCAGATAATCTGGACCGCTCAGCTCTCCTTGGAAGACCACATATAGAGAATTCCGAATTACCCTCATTGCCTTTCCCAATCAGGATATGATCCTCTTCTAAACTTAAGCTCGGGCCTCCAAAAAATTAGCATAGTTCATCTTGGCCAAACTTAGGCCGTATCTCTCCAAGTGATCGCGTACAGTCCTTATGGCGACCAATTTGGTCGGCCTTACGACCTACCAAGTCAGCACTTCCTTGGCTAATGTCATCAGGTCGCCAATAAGCTCGATACTCATGCGACCTAGATCCATTAGTTCGCTCCTTTCTAACACTTGTAAGATTCCCAAGTGAAGTGTGGTTTTTAGTGGTTTTGAAAGTATAAGGTTCATTTGGGCTTGATATTATCGAAAATCGATTCAATTAAAGGTTTCAATGTGATTTTAGCTTGAAGAAACAAAAGAAAAATGTAAATAAAGCAATTAAACTAACTAAACTAAACTACACTAGGAAATGAAATTGCAAGTTGGTCGGATGCCTCGTCGTATGCCTCGAAATGAAAGTGCAAACCAATAATGAAAATAAGCAATGGAAAGCAATGTTTCACTAAGCACAACTAAAGCAACCTAGAGTACAACCATGCACGCATGATCATAAAATCTAGGAAAATGAAAATTGACAAAAATTTACAACACCAATTGAAAGAGCATGAAAAGTTGACGCCAAAGTTTAAATCTTTTTGAAAAATAACAAGAAATAAAGAGTATATCTAAGGTTTAGCATGAAACAATGCATGCAAATTTAATTTAAAACAAAGCATATGAAAAACTCAAAATAAAGACAATACATGACTCGATCTATGATCTAGACGTATCACTCATCTAGATTCCATGGACGATTCATAAGATCTAACAAGAAATTAAGGTGCTAAGGCAAAAGGTATAAAGTTGAAGAACATGCATAAAATTGAAGAACAAAGCATGAAAATAAAAGAAAGCTTACTTGAATTAAAAGAGGAATCCAAAAACTTGAATTAAATTTCAACAAAGTAATAGGTTTAATTGGGTTTAAATGGTCCAAATTAGCCAAAAAAGGCTTGAAATTCCTGGATTTGACCAAAATTGACCTGTGTTGACCTTCCTAGCCACTTGGTTAGCCTTTTGGAACATTTTGGCTCGAGGTGGCTCGACCATGGCCGAGCCTGGGCGCGGCTGGGTGCACATGGGCACTGGTGGCTAGGCAAGGCTGGGCTGGACGCTGGGCATGGCCTTGGGCTAAGGCGGGCGAAGGCAGGCGACGCTGGGCGCTCATCTGGGCGTAGGCTTGGGCGCCGCTAGGCGCAGGAGTGGGCGTCGCGTGCACTGGGCGAGAATCTGGGCAATGCTGGGCAACGCTAGGCGTGGAAATGGGCGAGACTAAGCAAGGCTAGGCCACCATTCCAGAATGTTAGCCATTATTGGAGCCTCTTCTTGGCACCGATTTGGGCACGCCTTGGCATGGCTTGGCTTGAATTTTAGCCCTCAATGCCTTTACCTATGGAAATAGAACTTTGAACATAAAAACCCAAGAATTTCACCAATACTTAAACTAATTGAACCCATTAAACCATATTAAATATAAAATCAACAAGAAACACGAAAAACAATAAAAATGAGATAATCAATGAAAAACCTAATAAGACTTGACTCGAAGCCACTAAAAACAACATAAAACCTTAATTAAAATCAGGATAAAAACACCAAAATTACATGTAAAACAATCACCCCACACTTATCGGTTTGTTTGTCCTCGAACAACGAAAAGAATCGAGAGTGTACATGTAATGAACATTATGCAAAAAGAAAAGTCCTTTGCTTATCCTTATTAATATGTGACTCAAACTTTTGTGAACCCCTTTTTAATAAATTAATTAAAAAAACGTCAGTTTGATCGCAAGAGTACGAGGTAACTGTAGGGTGATGAGTTTGACTCGAGTCGTATCTCTCGAGGAAACAATTGTTCGGTCTTTCGGATGTTTTTCTCAAATTATGAACTAGAATAAAATACATGTACAATTGGGGTTTTAAAAGAGATTGAGTTGATCATTATAACTAAAGCAATAATTAAACTAAATCTGTTTAAACTAATTATTCTAACTAATTTATCAATTACGAGCAATAATTTAAACTATCAAAAATACGCAACCATAAATCAAACCTAATTAACGAATCTAAAAGCATGAGCATAAGAAATTACCACTAAGCAACGAATCATAAGAATCTAAAATTAACGAATAACTAAGCATAAATCAACTTGCGTAAATAAACTAAATTAAATCTATATCCAATACTCAAGCATAAAACGATTAAATTAATTATCAAAACTAGAATTAACTAAGAAATTAACTAAGCAATTAATTACGAAATTAACTAAGAGTTTAGAGTACTTGGTGTAACTACGAAAAGCAGTAAAAAGCTCCAGCTATTCCGGAGTTCGAACGTTGATCTTGGGCGAAGAATGAATCCCGAACGCGAATTCGATATTTTGGACGCGTTGTTCTTCGATCCTTGATCTCCATCTTCAAATCTCGTTATGAGATGTGGAATTATGTTTATTATAAGCTAAAATACCCTAGGTGGTGGTGTCTCTAGTGTCTCTCCCCTAAAAATCCGAAATAGTGAGGGTTTAAATAGATATTGCAAGTCTTGGGGCACAAGAAACCCTAAAATCCAAATTATGGGCCGTCGCATCGACGGTGCGTCAACGTAGCGTTGACTGACGCGCACTGGTGCTCGGCGTCAGTGCTGCCTGGGTGTGCGCGTCGGATGGACGGGTGCATCGACTGGGTGCGTCGACATCAATGCTTCAGCAAGTTGTGTCGGCGTTGCGTCGACATCGACGCTTCAGCAAGTTGCGTCGACAGTGCGTCGATGTTGCGTCGACTGACGCGGATCATGGCTCGCATCGACGGTCACGTCAGTCGATGCGACTGCGCGTCTGCCTCCGTCTCTCTCTATCTTTTGCTACTCGTTTCGTCGGAAAGCTCGTTCTCCTATTCTTGAACATCAAACTTTGTCTAGTACGCGCTGAACTCTTCCGGTTACTTAGCTGTAAGGTGAAAACAATGAAATATCACCTATTTGCATCAATTACGATTAAAATACGGTAAAATAAGTCAGAACTATAAAAATACGGAATTATGCTTAAATCGTCCAACTTATACCAAAAACAAATAGAAAAACGAACTAAAAAGCTAATAAAAACAAGGACAAATCTACTCTAATCAATATGATGAAAGTATCAACATAAACTCGTTATCATCAAGCATTGCTCGTATTACTCTTTCTCAAATGAAAACCAAATCGATGACTTCCTCACAAATGGAATTTTGAGGGTGTTCGCTCAATTCGCTCATGTGATTATTTATATGGGACGTGTATACACTCAAATCAGACAATGCATGCACCTCGACAAGATCTCACAAATCAGAAACTCAAAAATACCCATTGTACATGACCAAACAAGAATCTAAAGAGGCCTTTATTTTGGGTTGTAATGCTGGCTCTTTGGTAAGTGTTTCACCCCGAAAAATATGACCACGCCTGAACTTGCACTTTTTCTCGACTTGCACCCACAAACACTTCAGAAAAGGACCACCGAAGGTTTTCCGGTGGAAACCTCTCCGATGCTTAGGTCAGAAAGCGTATAGAGTGTTTCTGGTGAGCAAAGCAAGGATGCACAAAGAATACCTGAGGTATTTATAGTTTTCCTCAGTGGGGACCCCTTCCGGAATCTCGGAAACAAAGGCCGCGAATCAGGGGACGTTAAGCAACAAACTCTGACAAGTGGTCCCACTTGTCTCCTCGATGGGGGTCAGGATGCCAGGTCTCCCCTGGTCCTGCTCTCCCATTTTATTACAAGCCTGGACGGCAAGACTGTCTTGACGTTACATTCTAAAGTTTATCACAGGAGATTTCTATCAGCTCAGGACAATTCCTGGGCTGGGATGATCCTTTCCCTGTTCTATTCTGCTCTTAAGAAAACTAGGTCCAACCTTACCAAGACTTAAGCTGTCCTGATCTCCTTTCTTTGGCTATCTGGGTCAAGGTCTACCCCAATCCGGGTCTGGCCTATTTATGCCCCATCAACTCTCCCCAAAATTGTTGGGGTAGAGCTGTAGCATTCCAGGCCATCAGGAATAAATGGGGTCGCACAGCTTTTATTGTTTCTCGTACTCACACGAATCCCTAGAAATCCGCCTGACAACCAGGCCTAATTATTGGCATTAGTGGTGTCAGCCTATATTCCCAAACGGTTACCATATTCACACGTTTTTCCAAGTACTGACAGGTCAGCGGCGTGCGACCTACCCTAGGACGGTTGGCGTTCCAGCTCATCGCTTAGGGCACTATTCATCTGCCCACGTTAAATGCGGGGATCCCACCAAATCCCCTTTTCCTCGATTTTCATTTTTTGAATTTATGCACTTCCCTTTTATTCCCGCTAGACTCTCTCTTTCTTTCACTTTTCATATTTTTATCTTACACAATTCTCGAGTTTCTCTCTCCATTCTCTGATACTCCGATGAACTTTTCCGATTCACCTCTTCCCAGTTCGGTTTCTCCGGCCACCTTTGTAGATCACGTACCTTTCTTAGCCTTTTCTCCTTTAATCTCTCATAATGTCATCGTCTCTCCCTCTTTCCAAAGCTCCACCAGTCACCTCCTCTCAGGCGGTGGGAGCGTCTTCTCCTCCGCCCTCTGCTACTCCAGAAATGGTAGAGATTTCTTCGTCTTCGCTGTCTCCCACCCCGGGTGCAGACAGTTTCATCATCCTCGCCGTCTTCTACCTAGGAAGTAGCGGCGATTTCTTCATCCTCGTTGTCTACCGCCCAGAAGGCAGCGGCGGTTTCTTCATCCTCATTGTCCCCATCCCGGGCGGCGGCCACCACCACCTCCTCCGAGTTATAGTATCCTCCGCCTACCCCAGGCCATCCAAAGGTCCCTTCCATCCTTAGTAATAGATCCGTTGAGGAATTACGCCATAAATATAAATTTTCTGAGAAATATGACCCCTATAACCCTCCGACAGGTATCTTAGCATGCTAGACACCGGCCGGCTGGTTGACGTTTTACGTTGATCAATTTCAGGCGGGTTTGCGCCTTCCGGTGAACCCGCTGATGCTAGAGATCGTAGCTCTGTACAAAATCCTTGTCTTCCAATTCACCCCCAACTCATTTAGGATCATGGTGTGCTATAATATGGGCATGCGCTATGCTGGTCTGGATCTGACAGCTCACACCTTCTTCCAGCTCTTTCAAGCAAAGAGCTCTTACCCAGGCTATTTCTACCTCAGTGCTAGACCTGGAGTCCATTTCTTATACAAACTCCCCTCCTCCAATCAGTCCTGGAGGAAGAAGTTTTTCTTCGTCCACTGTGATGGAGATTGGGGTTTTCATCCGAAGCCCATCAAAAAGCTACCTTCTTACCCACCCCTCTCAGCTACGGATAGATCTCTCTGTCTGCAAAAAATAATCTTACCCTCAACGGGAACCTCATCCACGTCACTAATCTCCTTCTTCCCTTTGTCCTAGATTTTTTTAATGAACAGTCAGAGACGGGTCCTCTGACCAAGGAGATCGGTAGAATTCCTTTTATCCTGGTCTGTCTCATTATACTTTTAATTTCCATAAGTCTTATCTTTCTATCTTTCCTCTTTTCAGAAAGGATGATGCGCCAGATGTTTGAATCCATGACCAAGAAAGGAGCGGAAGTTGATCCAGAGCTGGTTGTTCACGGAGCGGATTCATCTTCAGTTCCCCGAGTCCAGGGTTCACAACCTCCACGCTTGCCGTTCTCCAGCCCTTCCAGACTGCCTCATCGCTCTATAACGGTGAGGAGTCCTTCCTCTGAGTCTGAAGAGGACGTGATGCCTTTATCCAAGCGGCCTCGTACAACCCGGAGTGGTCCGGTAGCACCGGTCACTGCCCCCATTACACGCAGTGCTCCTATTACACGTAGTGCTCCTCCTCCAATCAACTCGGTCCTCACTTGTTCGGGAGAAGTGGCTCTCCAATTCATGCGCAGGCAAATGCTGCCAGCAGACCAGCCCGAACTGGAGAAGATGAGTGATCGCGAGCTCCTGGAATCTTGGTGCTAGGACAAAGCAAGGGTAAATTTTATCTCCTTTATTTTTATCTTTCATTACCATATCCAAGTTCTAATCCTCTTTCTCGCAATCAGGCTATCTCCAAGAAGGCCCTCTTGGCCACTCGAGCCACTAGATCTATGATCCAGTTCGATGTGATCAAAGAAAATAAGGAGCTGACCGTGAAGAACGAGCGCTTCAAGACTTTAGCCAAGGAGCGAGGAGTCGTGCTAAAGAATCAAGGGGATAAGTTGGCTGAGCTAGAGGATGAGATGGCCGGGATGAAGAGAGATCAGGTAAGGATGATAGAAACATCTCGCTCAGAAGCGAGAGACGAGGCTCTGGCGGAGGCGAGAAGCCTTGCAGATGAGGCCTTAGACAAGGCTAAGGAGGGGTGGAGGACTGAGTTTCTAAACTCAGAGGAGGGCTTAAGATTGGTCCAGGTTGCCAGAGAAGAGTCCTAGAAAGCTTTCTTGGGGTCCAAGGAGCTGTACACCCTGCTCTTTCCAGAGGCTGCGGTTTATTATCACTTCGGTTTGGACGAACAGGCCAAGTAGGCCCTAGCCAACCCTGGGTCTCCTTTCGATTGGAATTTGCCTTTGAAGAACCCTCCTGAGCCTACCTCATTCGCCTACTCCCCAGAACAAGACCGCTTACATACCGTCGGGGCCGCAGAATTCACCGAGCATGTCTTCTCCGTCCTTCACCCTCCTGTACCTAAGGCTCTTGCCGTTGTCGCTCCTCCTGTTTCTTCTCCCTCCCCAACCTTTGCAGGTCTGGTTGAGTTGCCAGGCGAGGCTTCTCCGTGCACCTTGTCTGAGGGTGCGGTGGACCAGCTGGCGGCAGAGCTGGATGCTCCAGGCACCTTGTTTGAGGGTGCGGTGGACCAGCTAGCGGCAGAGCTGGATGCTGAGCCGGAAGCCAAGACCTAGGCTCTTAGGACTTTTTGTTTTCTTTTAGTCAGACCTGTTAGTTTGCCTGTGTGGCTGGTCTACATTTTTTGTTTCTTTAATTTGTACTCTGAATAATTTTATGGTAATAAATGTTTTTTGTCTTGTAATGACTCTTGGGCTTTTAGGGCTTCCTGATTTCTCGGAAACCCTAGTACTTTTGATTCCTTGGCACGTGCCTCTGTTTTCTTTATATACGCGTATGTATGATTCATTTTCCGTCAGTTCAAAAAATGGCTTCTTCTTCCTCCCTGCTTGAAGAACTCGATTCTGTGAAGCGAAACAACATCTCTCTGTTCGTTGAAATTTTCAAGCTTTTTGATAAGATGACTGTGCTCCGAGAAAAGATCAGCTATCTTTACCGCCTTATGGAGAGGAAAAGGCAGAAGAAATGCCACTATAAGCGAGAGTGGGCTGAGTTACAGCAACTGAATCGTCAGTTGTAGGAAGAGAAGGCCGACTTGACAGAGTCAGTGAACCGGATGACGATCGCCACCGGCGAAGCTCACACCATCTCTGAGCGGGCTGATAAGTACCATCAGCGCTATCACGAGACCGAGCGCGAGCTGTGACCCGTCCGCCGTGCTCTGGCCGCTGATCGGAGAGCCTCTTCTTCTCATAGTTAGGTTTTCCTGAGATTTTGTTGAATTCCCTTTTTTTATTTCCTGTATTGTAATCAAACTTGCCAGTCTTCGTAGAAGACGTGGGCAATTTCTTTGCCAGAATGTTAATAAAAAACAAGAGTATATTCAATTGATTCTTCTTTCCATTCAATCAAACCAAGTGGATGAAAGTTTTCCAAGTTTTAGCCTATTCAGGCATTTTAGGCTTACCGCCAGATCTGAAAAAGTAAGGTCTCCGCCTACAGTCAGCTCTTGTTTAAGGTTGACCCACGAGTTGTGCATTTTACGGGTGTTTACCCTTACTTTTTCTTCTTGTTCTGGGCTGATAGTCAGGCCGGGCCTTTGTATTTAGAGTCTTTGAATCAGGTCGGGCGTTGTCATGGGCACCCGCACCTGTCAATCAAATAAGAATTTTTTACGGGCAGCTGCCCTAAGATAATCCTGGCTTCTCCTGACAATCAGGTCAGGAGATTGGGACATCCATCCTTTAACCAGTCCTTGCTTAAACTAACCATCAGGTCAGGCAAATGGGGCATCCGCCCTTAGCCAATCCTGGATTAAACTGACAATCAGGTCAGGTAAATGGGGCATCCGCCCTTAGACAATCCTGGCTTAAACTGACAATCAGGTCAGGCAAATGGGGCATCCGCACTTAGCCAATCCTGTCTTAAACTGTCAATCAAATCAGGTAAATGGGGCATCCGCCCTTAGCCAATCCTGGCTTAAACTGACAATCAGGTCAGGAAAATGGGGCATCCGCCCTTAGCCAATCCTGGCTTAAACTGACAATCAGGTCAGGAATGATTATGGGCATTCGCTCGTAGCCAATCCTGGATTTTATGAAGACTTGTTTTAGTTTGGCGGACAAGAATAAACCTACATTATCATTAATAAAACATTGTAAGATTACATTTATACATAAAATTTCCTTAAATTTGCGATGTTCCACGCGCGAGGAATTTCAACTCCATCCAGCTCTTCTAGATTATAAGCTCCGCCTGCCAAGACTTGGGTGACCCGGAGTTGTCCTTGCCACACAGCATCTAGCTTTCCCTAAATTGGCTCTTCTTAAGACCAAGTCTCCCACCTGGAAATTTCTCTTGATCACAGATCTGTCATAGGTCGCTTTGATTCTTCCCTTGATGTGTGCCATTCTGACGGCAACTCTTTACTTCTTTTCCTACACCAAGTCCAAAGCATCCTGAATCAACAGCAAAGTTCGGGACTCAATGAGTTTCCATACTAATCTCAGCAGGAATCACAGCGTCCATGCCATAAACTAGGCTGAATGGCGTTTCTCCCGTGCTTTCCTTGGGATTAGTCCTGTACACCCACAGAGCTGAACTGAGCTTGTCGACCCATCTAACTCCAGCCTTCTCCAGACGTGTTTTAATTCCTTGTACAAGTATACGGTTTGTAACCTCAACTTGTCTATTGGCCTGTGAATGGTAGACAAACGTGGAATGCTGGTCAATCTTCAGTTTTATACACCAAGCTTTGATTTTGACACCCATGAACTGGTGCCATTGTCCAATACCAAGATCATGGGAATGCCAAATCTTCATACAATGTTTTTCCACAAAAATTTCATCACCGCATCTTCCGTGATTTTTGCCAATGCTTCAGCCTCCACCCATTTACTGAAATAATCAATGGCTACTATTAAGAACTTCTTTTGGGCAGGAGCCGTAGGGAAAGGACCAACCAGGTCGATTCCCCATTTGGAAAATAGACAAGGAGAGCTCATCGTCATGAGCTCTTCTGCAGGATTGTGCATTAAGGGCGAGTTCTTCTGACATTTTTCACAAATTCGCACAAAATTTTCCGCCTCTCTTCTTAATTGCGGCCAGAAGTAACCTGCTCGCAAGACCTTGCTTAAGAGGGCTCTAGCACCCATATGATTGACACATCATCCTTCATGGACTTCCTTAAAAACATGAGTACCCTCTTCTGGGCTTAGGCATCGTACAAGGGGTTGTCCAAAACCTCTTCGAAATAGCTCTCCCTTAATCAAACACAATCGTGCAACCCTAGTTTTTACCTTTACTGCCTCTTTCTTATCTTCTGGCAGTTCTCCCTTCTCTAGATACATTTTATGGGGGAACGCCAGTCATTTCTCTCAATCACCGAGCACACCCGCTCTGTCCCGAATTCTCTATCTGCCATTAGCAGAGTGATCACCCTTTCCTGACAATCCATAGTTGAGCTAGCTACTTTTGCCAGATAGTCTGCTCTTCCATTCTCTTCTCTGGGGATTTGAAGGACCGTCAAGGCTTTCATATCCTTGTACAATTCCCTAAACTGGGCTAGGTACTTCTGCATACTCTCTTCCCTGGTCTCAAAATCCCCACTTATTTGCTTGCAGACCAGCTGGGAATCTACCCTTGCGCATACCTACTCTGCCCCTAAGTCCCTCGCCATCTGAACTCCTCTCAGAAGGGCGTCATACTCGGATGCATTATTGGACAAAGCATAGTTCAAACGTACTGCATACTAGGTGGCTACACCTGCTGGATTACTTAAAACTATTCCTACCCCACAGCCTTGATTTCCTACTGAACCATCCGTGAAAATTGTCCATTCTTGCTTGTCATCAGGAGAGCTTGTCATTTCCCGCATGAAATCAGCCAATGCCTGGGCCTTAATGGCTGTCCTGGCCTCAAACGTGATATCGAACTCGCTGAGCTCTATTATTCATTTGACCACCCTCCCAGTGCTTCTTGCTTGCCCATTATGGCCTTCAACGGCTGGTTGGTCCGCACTATTATACTGTGTGAGAGGAAGTATGGGCGTAGCTTGCGAGTTGTGCCAACCAGAGCCATCATCGCTCATTATATTTCTACATACCGCACCTCTACCTCATGCAAGACCTTGCTCCAATAGTAGATCGGCTTCTTCACCTTACCTTCTTCTCTAAGCAGGACATAGCTGACTGCCTGCTGCCCTACGGATAAGTATAAGATTAAAGGCTCTTCTTGAATCGGTTTTTTGAGTAAGGTCATGCTAGCCAGATGTTCTTTCATCATCTTAAACGCATCTTTGCATTTGCTGCTCCATTGAAATTTAGCTTTCTTTCGCAGGGCTTGAAAAAATGGCAAGTTCTTCTCAACTGACCGCGAGATGAATCGGCTCAAGGCGCTGATTCGACCTGCTAAGCACTGCATTTCTTTGACGTTTCTCGGCTCCTGCATATCCATAATCACTCTGAACTTTTCAGGATTAGCTTCAACACCCTTCTCTATTACCATGTAGCCCATGAATCTTCTAGCTCTTACCCCGAACATGCACTTCTTGGGGTTGAGCTTCATCCTATATCTTCTGAGGGTATCGAAGGTCTCCTTCAGGTCGTCAACATGCGAAGTTTCTTTCACACTCTTTACTAGCATATTGTCCACATAGACCTCCATATTCCGCCCGAGCTGGTTCTTGAACATCTTGTCCACCAATCGTTGATATGTGGCACCTTCATTCTTTAGCCCAAATGGCATGACCACATAGAAATACGTCCCTTTCGGGGTTATAAAGCTAACACGTTTTTAGTCATCCTTGTGCTAATAGGGTTTGATGGTAACCTTGCGAGGCGTCTATCATACTCAAGAGCTCACAACCCAAGGTAGAGTCGACCAGCTAATCTATCCTAGGTAACAGGTAGTGGTCCTTGGGGCAAGCTTTATTGAGGTCGCGGAAGTCTATGCACATCTGTCAATCTTCTTCTATCTTAGGCACTAGAACTGCATTGGAGAGCCATTCTGGGAACTGTATTTCCTGTATGTGCTTAGCTTTCTACAATCTCTCCACCCCAGCTTCAATAATGGCCTCCTTCTCCGGCCTGAAATTGCGTTTCCTCTGCATGACTGGCTTTATTACAGATTGAGATGGTGTTCAGCCACCTCTGGGTCTATCCCGACCAGATCTTGGGGAGACCAGGCGAATACATCCACGCTATCCTGTAATAATGCCACCAGACTTATAAAAACCTCAGGGCTAAGGGTTGTCCCAACGCGGAGGACTCGACTCTCGTCCCCCAGGACTACCTCTACAATTATCAGCCCTTCTTCTCGTTGAGCAAGACCTCGCTTAGGCTGTTCCATCTAAGCCCTCTTGCTCTGTCGCTCTTCCTCATTGCGTCTGATGCACTCAACATATGCCTGCCTGGAGGCGTACTAATCACCTCTGACTTCACCCGTTCTTTCCTCTGCCGGAAATTTCATCTTCTTATGATATACAAAAATCACTGCTTGGAACTGGCTCAGGGATGGCCGCCTTAGCATGACGTTGTACGAAGACGGCGCATCGACTACCAGAAATTGTACTGATCTGGTCACTCTATATGGTTCTTCTCCTAGCTTCACCAAGAGCCTGACTACTCCTAGAGGTTTTAGGGCTCCCCCTGCGAATCCTACTAAGGAAGTTGCCACCGCTTCTAATTCTACGTCTAACTTTAGTTGCTGATAATAGTCGTAAAACAGGATATCGGTAGAGCTTCCCATGTAGACAAATACTCGCTTCACATTATAATTGGCGATAGTGGCCGTTATGACCAGGGCGTCCATATGAGGGGTCAGGATGCCATCCCCATCCTCTGAGCCAAAGCAAATATTTGGACTGGAAGCCATCTGCCCCAACTCTCATGACTTCCAAACCAGATCCCTTGCGGAAAGAACATAGCTGTGTTGAGTCCGTTTGGAGTACTCATCCCACTCGCCACCCGTGATCATTTGAATCTCTCCTCTTATGACCTGGGCCTGGTCATTCCTTCTCCCTTCATTTCGTCGGCCCTCCTGCTCTTTCTTACCCTGCTGTGGTTTGTCATTACTGCGATAGCCAGACCTGGATTCTTCTCTTCTCATCCTCACATACTCCTTAAGGTGCCCAGCCTGTACCATCCTCTCTAACTCATCCTTAAGATGGGTGCACTGATCCATATCGTGACCATACTCATTGTGATACCGACAAAATCGGTCAGACCTTTCTTTCTTAGGCTTCTGTACATAAGTCTTGGGCCACTTGAGGCCTGGTTGCCTCTCTATTGCTTTCAAGATCTTCCCATGAGGGGTCGCAAGGGGCGTATACTTATAAAAATGAGGTCGTCCCCCAGACATGTCTGGCCTGGATTTTTTCATCGATACTCTCTCTTCTCTGTCATCTCTCTCTCTCTCTTCTTCTCTCCCTCTTCCTTGATCTTCAAAGCCTCTTCCAGATGAATGTACCTCTCTGCTCTCTCTAAGAGCTCTCCAAACATCAGAGCTGGCTTTACAACCAGCGATTGGAAAAACTCTCCTCTTCGGAGGCCTTGAGACAATGCGTTCACTAAAAGTTCTTCTGATGCAGAAGGCACCTCGAGCTTTGCATTGGTAAATCGGTTGATGTAAGCGTGCAGGCTCTCACTCTCTTTCCGTTTCAAACTAAACAGCTCAAGCGGCATTTTCTGGTACTTCCTGCAGCTAGTAAAATGATGCAAGAAAACCGAGCTGAACTCATCAAACTTGCTGATGGAACGCGGTGGTAGCCGACTTGGTGAAATTCATCGGGAAGACCCATCACATGACTGCATCAGAGTACTTGTGTACCGCTGCCGTAATCTCGAAACGACTGAGGTGATCCCAAGGGTCTGTCATCCCACTATACTCGAAGCCAAAAGATCTATAGGAGACGGCACGTCATCACACATGACCTCCTCAGTGAATCGTGTGCCTCTCCGTGTAGGCACCGTACTGGTGTTCGCCATCTTCCTCTTGAATTCTCTCACCTCTTTTTGCAAGCTTTGCATCTTCTCGGCCAGGCCTGGATTGGCCTGACTCGACATTTCACTGTCGGTGGTGGAGAAATGCTCTTCTCTATCATGGAGGGTGTCCGATCAGTTCGTTGATTGCGCAACGGTTTTGTTTCAGCCAGCGGAACCGTCCGATTGGGGCGTACACCGCAAGGCGGTGTTGAAATCTCCGCGAATTTCTTCTCCACATCCACCTCCACAGCTTTGCCGATAAGCTCAGACAACTGCCTGAGGAAGCTTTCGTTCAATGCTCCGCCATTCACAGGCGTAGATCCGCCAGAGGGAGGTGGCGTGGTGCCTGATCCAGTCGCCACTGACGGCTCTGCTCCCTCCGGCCTTGTCGTTTTTGACGGTCCTGCCGTTCGTGGCATACCTCATGGCGCGGCGGAACTAGGAGTACCACCCAGTTCCCCCACCAGATTTCGCCGCAACCGGTCTGAAGCCATCCCGAATCTCACGTCTTAGCTTAAATTTCCCAAAGATGGCGCCAATTATTTCACCCCGAAAAATATGACCACGCCTAAACTTGCACTTTTTCCAGACCTGCACACACAAACACGTTAGAAAAGGACCACCGGAGGTTTTTCTGGTGGAAACCTCTCCGATGCTTAAGTCAGAAAGCGTATAGAGTGTTTCTGGTGAGCAAAGCAAGGAATTCACAAAGAATGACATACCTCTCTCAGCCTTGGGGATGAGGTATTTATAGTTTTCCTCAGTGGGGACCCCTTCCGGAATCTCGGAAACAAAGGCCGCGAATCAGGGGCTGTTAAGCAACAAACTCTGACAAGTGGTCCCACTTGTCTCCTCGATGGAGGTCAGGATGCCAGGTCTCCCCTGGTCCTACTCTCCCATTTTATTACAAGCCCGGACGGCAAGTTTGTCTTGACGTTACATTCTAAAGTTTATCACATGAGATTTCTATCAGCTCAGGACAATTCCTGGGCTGGGATGATCCTTACCCTGGTCTATTCTGCTCTTAAGAAAACCAGGTGAAACCTTACCAAGACTTAAGCTGTCCTGATCTCCTTTCTTTGGCTATCTGGGTCCAGGTCTACCCCAATCCGGGTTTGGCCTATTTATGCCACATCAGTAAGGTATGAAATTTTTGGATATAGTGGCTAACACACGATCAAACGTGATCAATAACACACAAAATCCTAATTTCTAAAACCCGAAGCTTGTGATCGCTTCACCTTTCCCGAATTACCAAAATTTTGTTCGAAACCCTTTCGTTCGTACACACACTTTCCCGAATTTTATTTCACAACACTTAGAATCTTTTTGAATTTTCTTCTTTTCACTAAACTTATCATTTAAATTAGGCTTTTCACATGAACGCACGCTTTATCACTTTTCGTGATTTGTGTTGGAGTATTTTTTTCTTTTTTTTTTGTATAAGCGACTCAAAACCCGAAACCCAAAATTGATTCCCTCACATTTCTAGCCCACTAACAACACACCCTTTCACCTCACAGTTTATGGAGATATAAGAGCTAAAATCGAGCTCGACTAACAAGAAAAGGGGTATAGGCTCAAGGGGGGTCATTTGAGATATTTTAAGTAGCTTATATATTTGGATATGGCCTGAATAAGGGTGATATATGTGCCTCAAGGTCATTTCCAAATTCAATCATGTACGAGCAAAACCAATCCTCCTTAATGCAATTTCCATAAAAATGCAAGCATGCCGATAATTCACACAAGGCTACTCACTAGTTTGCACCGGGTTTTAGAAAAAAAAATCAAAAGAGTTTTTAGAGATTTGCAATCTTTTAACGAGTGAATATTGATTATATATATATATATATATATATATATGAGGATTTTAGACGAAGCACAAAAATTCAACTCCTCACACAAGAGACCATAAACATGTAAAAACCCGACAAGTAAACTATTCAAATCTCTAAGCATAAGGTGATTGCTCAACAATGTAATAAAGACACTAAAGACACAAAAACGACTCAACCATATAAAAGCGCAATTAGTAAGCGTCACTTCGCCAAGGCTCGAGTTAAGAAAGACAAATCATGCTTTGTGACACCCGGACCCTAACCACCTACCCACCCCGCACTTAAACCATGCAATGCCCTCATTGAATTTTAATAAAAATCAAGTAAAAGAAGAGTGAGATAGAAGCTTCCTAAACCGAGCGAGTTTGGGTCGAGCTCGGTGGGGTCCACTTAAGCATCCAAGCAATCCAACCAAAAACCGAGCATGGCTTGTTTCTCCCAGCTCCATGAACGTTACTGGCTCATCAATTCGGTCATGGTTGGATTCGGAAAGCAAAACACTAAAAAGGAAAAACCACACAAAGATCAAAAATACGAGAAAATATGTAAATAAAAGAAGTAGATGAAAAGAACATGGGTTGTCTCCCAATAAGCGCTTGTTTTACGTCACTAGCTTGAAGAACTCCCTTTTTGGTCAAGGTGGAAAGATAACAGGAGGATCTACCAGAATCTCCTCCTTGTCGGGATGGCCCACTCTTTAGAACGTTCTTGGCGCATTGCGTAGCTCAAATAGGATCCGCCAAAAAGCAAATGTTCCAAGTGGGCAAATGAAACTCGTCTCGGCTAGGTCTTCGGCTGGAATAGTGGTTTTGAAGTGCCCCGATGACTCGTAGAGAAAAATAAAGGAATATTGGCCAGCTAGCTTGTTCAACCTTTTATCAATAAATGGGGAAGGGAAATGATCTCTCTTGGTAGTCGCATTTAACTTCTTAGAATCGATCAACATCCTCCAACCCATTGTATCCCTCCTAGCCATCAACTCTCCTTTTTCATCCTCAAAAACGAACATGCGGCTCGTCTTTGGCACCAAGTCAATGGGATTCACCCACTCACTTTTGAAGATCACAAACATCAATTCTTCCCACAACAACCTCCAAACCCCGGCTCTTACTATTTCCATATGGGGGCTAACTCTCTTAACAACTCCAGGTCTCCATCTAATAGCACTCTTAAGAACTTTAAGCACTTCAATCGACCCCTTCTCTTTTTCTCGCTCTGGATTGGCAAAGATGATGATCGGCTTGTTCTTCTCTTCCTCCAAATAGGTATGCGTTAGCTCGAACAAATCACCGATCCCTTCAAGGTACTCTTCAAGCTCTTCAATCTTAGCATCACTAACCTCCACCTCCCCCTTTAAAGAATCATCGTTGCCCTCAACGACACATAAATAATCTTTTTCACTCACGTCGTTGGCACATAGAGGCACAACAGACTCATCATTAAGAACATGGGGCCTATTATTCTTACAATGATCCTCAATATAGATTTCCCGGACAATATCTTCCTCAATACTCTTATCCTCCATATAAACTCGTTCGAACATGGCCTTGATGAAGTCCATATATACCCACTCTTCGCAAGACTTTTTTGAAGTAAAAGGCAAAGGGTCAAGAGGATTAAGAACACTCGGAATCGAAACCACGTCCTCCTCTAACGGTGAAACAACCTTATCAACTACCCCACACTTATCAAGGATCGTGACCGGAGTATTATGCGAAGGTGGACTTGGCCATTGTCGATTCAAGACCAAGAAACCCAGATCGGAAGATGGGGTAGGATCCTTCACCGGGATAAGTGGGCCCACGTGATAAGTATCAAGAGGAATATGAGTCGGTGGCGAAGCACACGATGGTGTAGCACAATTGGGTCCCATAAGATTTCCATGGCTCCCATACGCATCCTCCAAATGAGTCATCCGCATATCGAACGAGGAAATTGAAGTGTAAGGAGGAATCGGGTCCGGGCTAGACATTTGAGCGATTTGAGCCTCCAACGCCGCCATTAGCATGAACATATGTTGGGTGTAGTTTTTCGTGGTTTTAGAAATTAAAGGTTCATTTGGATTGGTTTTATCGGATTTCGATTCAATTGGAAGGATCTATGTGTTTCAAGCTTTGAAAATAAAGGAAAAATAAAATAAAGCAACCAATCTAACTAAACTATCCTAGAAATTGAAATTTCATGTTGGTCAGATGCCTCGGACGTGTGCCTTAATTGAAAATGCAAAGCAATAAAGGAAATAAGCAAGAAAATGCAATGTTTCACCAAGTACAAGCATGAATGCACAAGGTACAACTATGCATAAAATCCTAATTAATGCAAATTAGAAAAAATTGAAAGCATGAATGGAAAGAGCAAGAAAATTTTACGTGAAAGTTTAAAACTTTAAGGAAAATAACAAGCAATAAAGAGTAGATCTAAGATTTAACCTAAAACTATGCATGAAAATTAAATTGCAAATAAAGCACAAGAACAACTCAAAGTCAAGATGATCTAAGACTTGATATATGATTTAGATGTGTCACTCATATAAATTCCATATCCAATTCTTAAGATCTAACAAGAAATCAAGGTGCTAAGGCAAAAAGCATAAAATTGAAGAACATGCATGAATTGAAGAACAAGCTTGAAATTAAAAGGAAATCTTACTAAAATAAAAGATGAGGATCCAATAGCTTGAATTACAATCAAAGTACTAATACAAAGGAGTATTTGGATTATTCTTAGGCTAACAAACCCAAGGAAATGCTTGAAGATTAAATAAAAAACCTAAGAGAGAGAAAATAGATCTAGAAATTGAAGAGAGAATTAAGCCCAATACTAATGCAAGAGTTGGGGATTGAGTGGATGCTTTCCTTAAGTCAAGTTGTGGGGTTTATATAGTTATTAGTAGGGGCAAACTTGTCAGAATGCTCTATATCCCGGACTCTCAGTCGATCGACTGCGGATCAGTCGATCGACTGCCTTGCCAATTAAGGGAGTACTCTGTTGTGCAGTCGATTTTTAGGCGTGCAGTAGATTTTCTTGGGAGCATTCGATCGACTGCTCACTGCCCGTGCAGTCGATAGGGCAGTCGATCTGGCTTTATTTCCTTGTTTTGGCATGGATTTTGAGCTTCAAGGCCCCGACTCGATCCTCAGCAACTTAGAGCAAACCCAATTCCTCGAGCCACCTACAGCATAAGAATTTTGAACTCGAAAACACACGAATCATCGAAAATGCACATACCAACCTTCAATCCTAAAAAATGAGAAAGTGACCAAAATCCCTAATGAAAAACGACTGGAAAATACTAGAAATGATGTTAAACTCTAATTAAAAGTATGAGAAAAACACAAAAATTACATGTAAAACACTCGGGAAGAGTACACACCTCCACAAAGGGTTTATTAACATCTCTCATAGTGCGGATAGGGGGCCACTTGCGACAACGGAGCTCAGTCCTCCAAACAACTCGTAAGCCTCAAGATCCTTAGAGGATAAAGCCATGAGTGACTTAGAATACGTCGCTCACGAATATTTTGGCTCGGGAGGATGAAACATCCCCAAAAAGGGGGTGCATCGGATCTCAAACCTCTAAATTACGCATAAGCGTCGAGATCTTGGTCATTAGTGGTGGCACCAATCAAGGCTTGATTGAAATTGGAAGTACGAGAATTGCCATACAGGCTGGGATTCGGATTTCCACCACCCACTTTTCCACTAGAATACATATTTGGCATATGATTGACATTATAAACGGGGGGGGCTCCATACGGGCCGGGATTTAGGCTCGGCATATTAGGAAAATGTTGAGGAGCACCATAGCCATACGAATCGGAAATCGAGGCTTGCACATTCGGATAGGGATTTGGAGCTCCATAACCACCGAAGGAACAATTTACGCCTGAAAAACCATTAAACCCAACATGGTTTGCACCATGTCCTCCCATGCCGGGTTGACCATAGCCGATTCCACCATTGGCAACGTGGTTTTTCACCATGCCCTCCCACGTTTCCAAGTCCATTATACATCCCATTCCCAACATGGTTTGCACCATGCCCTACCATGTTGGGAATGTATCAACCATAGCTATACGAACCTTGCATACTTAACAAAAAATGTCAAATAACAAAGAAAGCTAAAAACACAATGAAACAACAACCAAATCGAAAGCCTTAACAAAGCCGAGTCGCAACGGCGCCAATTTGAAGT
The DNA here is from genome assembly GCA_014905375.1 of Phtheirospermum japonicum. Lineage (NCBI taxonomy): Eukaryota > Viridiplantae > Streptophyta > Magnoliopsida > Lamiales > Orobanchaceae > Phtheirospermum > Phtheirospermum japonicum. Next base: position 1,530,913 of record BMAC01000041.1, read on the forward strand.
GTGGTTTTTAGTGGTTTTGAAAGTATAAGGTTCATCTGGGCTTGATATTATCAGAAATCGATTCAATGAAGGTTTCAATGTGTTTTTAGATAGAAGAAACAAAAGGAAAATGTAAATAAAGCAATTAAACTAACTAAACTACACTAGGAAATGAAATTGCAAGTTGGTCGGATGTCTCGTCGTATGCCTCGAAATGAAAGTGCAAAGCAATAATGAAAATAAGCAATGGAAAGAAATGTTTCACTAAGTACAACTAAAGCAATCTAGAGTACAACCATGCATGCATGATCATAAAATCTAGGAAAATGAAAATTGACAAAAATTTACAACACCAATTGAAAGAGCATGAAAAGTTGACGTCAAAGTTTAAATCTTTTTGAAAAATAACAAGAAATATAGAGTAGATCTAAGATTTAGCATGAAACAATGCATCCAAATTTAATTTAAGATAAAGCATATGAAAAACTCAAAATAAAGATGACCCATGACTCGATCTATGATCTAGACGTGTCACTCATCTAAATTCCATGGACGATTCATAAGATCTAACAAGAAATCAAGGTGCTAAGGCAAATGGCATAAAATTGAAGAACATGCATGAAATTGAAGAACAAAGCATGAAAATAAAAGAAAGCTTACTTGAATTAAAAGGGGAATCCAGAAACTTGAATTAAATTGCAACAAAGTAAAATCCAAGGGAGTACTTGAATTCTTCTTAGGCTTACAAACCCAAGGCAAAGCTTGAAAATTAAATATATAGAGAGAAAATTATCCCAAACCCAAGCTTGGGTTGGGAGGAGGTGTTTTTAAAATATGAGAGTTGTGTTCTATTTATAATAGGTTTAATTGGGTTTAAATGGGCCCAATTAGCCGAAAAGGCTTGAAATTCCTGGGTTTGATCAAAATTGACCCGTGTTGACCTTCTTAGACACTTGTTTAGCCTTTTGGCATATTTTGGCTCAAGGTGGCTCGACCATGGCTCGAGGTGGCTCGGCCATGGTCGAGCCTGGGCGCGGATGGGCGCACATGGGCGCTGGTGGCCAGGTAAGGCTGGGCTGGGCCCTAGGCGTGGCCTTGGGCTAAGGCGGGCGAAGGTAGGCGACGCTGGGCGCTGATCTAGGCTCCACTGGGCGCAGGCGTGGGCGCCGCGCGCACTGGTCGAGAATCTGGGCAATGCTGGGCGTTGCTGGGCAACGCTAAGCGTGGAAATCGATGAGGCTAGGCCACCATTCCAGAATGTTAAGACATTTTTGGAGCCTCTTCTTGGCACTAATTTGAGCACGCCTTGGCATGGCTAAGCTTGGACTTTGGCCCTCAATGCCTTTACCTATGGAAATAGAATTTTGAACATAAAATCCCAAGAATTGCACCAATCCTTAAACTAATTGAACACATTAAACCATATTAAATATAAAATCAACAAGAAACACGAAAAACATTAAAAATGAGAAAATCAACGAAAAAGCTAATAAGACTCGACTCGAAACCACTAAAAACAACATAAAACCTTAATTAAAAACACGATAAAAACACCACAATTACATGCAAAACACCAGGGACTCTTGGGTCACCTAACCATTTCGTACCTCAGCTCTCCCTGCAGCATGGCACACCTCTGGCTCAGCTCGTCTTCCACGAGATGATGTGATACATGGAACTCTCTAAAGTTTAGCTCGGCCCTTTCTCATGCACCCAGGACCTCATCTGGTTAGGCCCTGCCAAGGCTGATCATAATATTAGCCCCGTGCAACTAGGGCTTGTCTCGACTAAATTCAGGTCGTATCATCTTATTTTTTTCTTAAGAACATCATGGGTTCGATGAGATTCCTAGATTAAACTTTTGAATATGTCTAGGTAATTTTATCATATTCTGGGGTTTATAAACATTGAATGATTGATGTTTTAATTTTTCTTACAATCGAGTATGATTCATTTGATATTTCTAGTTTGGTTTCATTGTTGCATAATTGATTGACGACCTAGTTAATCGAGTAATCGATTGAAAACATTTTATAATCACTAGTTTTGATGGATCAACAATTAAGAGATGAGATTTATCAATTAGTATTTCAACACATAAAATATTCTAATCAACAAAACCGAGAGGTTTGATATTACGAGTGAAGTTCTATAAATCTTTATAATTTTTGGAGTTCTAAGTATGATATTGACAACACATCTCGCATTTAGAATCCATGATTTAATTACAGTCGAGAAAAGGGTTAAACTATACTTGTTATTAACTTGTAGTGAATTGAATCACAACAACACTTGATTGATCAAAAAAGATAAACATTGAGAGTTATTTGTAATCCCAAACCCCGTAATATCTCCTTATCCTTTGAATACCTCTATTCCAACTTTTTGTTATTGTTACTGGTGAATTGTGAGAGTATTATATTTAACTATTTATTTTATGATCGCCGTTGGTAATGACACAAAATAAACCATATTTTATATTCGTGTAAATAAAGCTAAAATATCGATATTATATTATTTATTGAATTCAAAATCAATATTGCTCCTATTGGAATACAACCTTATTCATTTTGTACTACATCTACACCGACACGTGCGGTTAGATAAAAAAACATACGAAATAAAGTGCAAGCAAGTTTTGGGCCACGAGCTTATCATATTGTCTTGAAAACCCTTAAATTTTTTTGAGTTGAGACTTGAAAGATCTTTTGCGATTGAGTAGATTGTATTGATTATTGGGTGCAAGGATTTATTTTATTTTTTTAATTTTAGTCAACATCAATTTCTGAAGAAAAAAAACCCTTTGACTATAGGATTTTCTTCAAGCCTATGCTTGAAGGAAACTTTATTATCTTTAAGAAGCAATTTCAGAAGTTTCATGTAAATACTAAGCTCATGGTTTGTTGATTGGTTGAAAGCCTGCACTGGTTTAAGAAAATACTCTTGGTTGAGAGCCTACTTTAAAGGCTTAGTTCTACAATATTTTTGGGTTTTTGGGTTAAGGTGAAGCATAAAAAGTTTTAAATTTTAGTTTATTAGATAATTGTGGTATTGATGTACGTTTGTTTGTATTATAGTCACCTATCCAAATATTACATACCTTACCAAAGATCCTACATTACAACCTTAAATAAAGACCTACTATGATCTTGTCTTTTGTACACACCGTGTAATGAGCAGATGGACTATCTCAAAGCTTATGCTAGAGTTCATGCATTGATATGATTTGAGCTTATATACATCCCAACTTATACATTTGTGTGATAGAGGGAGACACTTACAATTGTGAGGATCATTGATTTTGAGCAAGAAATTAAAGGTAAAAAGGGTGTTTTGATTAAGTTCTTGATTTTGTGTTTATACTTTGAAAAATGATGCTCCTGAAGAAAATACATCATCATCATTTTTTTCCAGGTCCGTAATCATGTTTATTTATTATGTTTTTTATCTTTGAGGACAATCAGATCTTTAAACCCTCTCGGTTTTTATTGATTAGAAAGTTTTATTTTTAAAAGTTGAATTGATAAAATCTCAAATGTCTGTTGT
>BMAC01000041.1:1535106-1547256 GCA_014905375.1 Phtheirospermum japonicum
TGAGATTACTAGTGAAGTCTTATAAATCTTTAAAGATCTTTGGACTTCTAAGTGTTGTCTTGAAAATGTGTCTCACATTTACATTAGAGAGAAGGTTGATAAATATGTTTTTTCACGTATATATTGAAACTTTTTTGATTAGGTTTCAGTTACTGTTTGTGCATTTATAATGTCTTTTAGCCATATTTCATATTATTTTGATCTTATTACGTGTTTGGTTGTTTTGTGAGTTTAGTAGGATTTTGGAGTTATTTCAGATGAATTAGGCTTGAAAAAGCAAAAATGGGCAAAGGATGAAGGATTTGACTGAACATAATGAATAGAAGAGTCCATTGGGCAAGAAATGAAGCATGCCCACAAAGTCAATGGGATCTAGTAACCACGTCGCAACCCCATTCGCGGTCATGACTCATCCCGCTAATACATGCCATTTTCAAGGTGACCGTTTATGAACCCATTTGTGGTCTCAAGCTGGGTCGCGAATGGTCCATAAACCATTATTTATGTTGTTTAAATGTTGGAGATTCATTTGGGACTTATAAAATGGGAATTTAATTCAGTCCAAATTCATCATTCAACATCAATCACTAACAGAAAGATCAAAGGATCCATCATAGTTATTTATTTAGAATGCTATTTTCCATCATAGTTAGTAATTCTTAGAGTTTTTGGAGAGGGATTTGGAGGAGAAACACGAGGAGCACAAAGATCAAAGCATCCACCATAACCCCCACGATTTTATTATTCTTTTCTTTTTTCTTGAACATCATGTGTTTGATGAATTGCCTAACTTATCTTTTGATCATGTCTTTCTAAATACGTACCCCTAGGTTTGGAAATAATAAATAATTGATGTTTTAATCTTTCTTTCAATTGAGTATGATCCCTTTGATATTTTACGTATGTTTCATTGCTTCGTAATTTCTAAACGCCATATTGTGCTTATATAGTTATAATAGATAGACAACCTTTTATAACTACTAATTTTGATGAATCAACAACAGACATTTGAGATTTATCAATTCAACTTTTAAAAATAAAACTTTCTAATCAATAAAACCGAGAGGTTTGAGATTACTAGTGAAGTCTTATAAATCTTTAAAGATCTTTGGACTTCTAAGTGTTGTCTTGAAAATGTGTCTCACATTTACATTAGAGAGAAGGATTGAACTACAATTGCGATTGGCTTATCACGAATTGAATCACAAACCATACTTGACTGATTGATAATGATAAAGTTGGGAGTTCACTGTGCCCCCAAACCCAAAAATATCTATTATCATTTGAAAACCTCTTGCTTTTTGTTCTTGGTGAATTGTGACTAATATATATATATATATATATATATATATATAGGCAAAAATATTTTTTTAATCCGGTAAGTGACCACTCTCTGACATTTAGTCCGATTTTTGGTCACACTTGAAAATTAGTCCACTAAGTGGACTAAATGCTGATTTTTGGTCCAGTGACCGCCTAGAGCAGGTCATCTTTACCGGAAGCCGACGTGGCCACTTACAAAAAAAAAATCAAAAATTGAAGGTGACTGGACCAAAAATCAGCATTTAGTCTGGTTAGTGGACTAATTTTCAAGTGTGATCCAAAACCGGACTAAAAGTCAAAGAGTGGTCACTTACTGGACTAAAAAAGTAATTGTAGTCTTTTGGTGAGTAAGTGTAATTAGGAGGAAATTGTCCAAAAAAAAATTAATAAAAATGAAATGTCTGGGAGAAAAAAAATCCCTATTTATTTTTAATTTTAGATTGTAGGTTTTTATTTTATTCTATTTTTTATATATAGCTTGTAGGTTTTTATTCTATTGCTTATTTATTAAAATGCTCAAACACATGAGTTTTGTTCGAGAAACCAGAGACGAACACCCCTAATTTGCATTTATTTTTTTGCCTTTTACCGCCTAGATCCGTCATTTACCTTTCACCACCCACCAACATTTTTTCTTCTTCCTATTTGGTGGTGGCACAATGACGACAGCTATGGCGGTGGCGACGATGGTGTGATGGGCGACGCTAATGGAAGAGTTGGAGTGGTGGTGGAGGGTTGGAGGAGATGATATATTTTTGGTATTTAGTATTTGTGGGATAATTTTGATATTTTTTGTTGAATTTTTTTATGGGGTGAACTCGTAAATAAATGGAGTGTGTATATTCGCTCTCTAAAACAAATTAAATATAAATAACTCCACTTTTATATATTATGAAATACTTTTTTGCAGATTACATTATACGTCTAATTATAGTTTAACTTATTATCATCAAACATACCAATAGTCTTAAACTCAACAAAATTACTTTTTTAGTCTGGTAAGTGACCACTCTTTGACTTTTAGTCCGATTTTAGATCACACTTGAAAATTAGTCCACTAAGTGGACTAAATGCCGATTTTTGGTCCAGTAACCTTTAGTTTTTGATTTTTATTTTTTTTTGTAAGTGGCCACGTCAGCTTCCGGTAAAGATGACCTGCTCTAGGTGGTCAGTGAACCAAAAATAAGCATTTAGTCCACTTAGTGGATTAATTTTTAAATGTGACCAAAAAGCGGACTAAATATCAAAGAGTGGTCACTTACCAGACTAAAAAAATATTTTTGCCATATATATATATATATATATATATATATATGTATGTATGTATGTATTTATATATGTATATATGTATGTACGTACGTACATATGTGTGTGTGCGTGTGTGTGTGTTTATTTTATGTTCTTCATTGGTAACAACAAAATCCCAATCATCTTTTATATTCATTTAGATAAAACAAGTTTATTGATAATATTACTTCTTAATTTCTGAGATTCAGTCCTTATGGACTACGTTTGCTTATCTTGTATTACATTTACACCATAAAATTATTTTTAGATAAAAATACAAAAAATAAATTAGCGAACAAGTTGTTGATGCCATTCCCGGGGACAATCCCAAGTAAGAGATTTAGTATGGCAGTGAGAATGCATTAAATAATACAAGCAAGCTCGAGGAAACATGGGGGAAGGCCCTTAGAATTAGTCAAATTCTTTATAGGATGCGCATAAGGTAGTTATCGAGGTCTTGGAACATGCTCCATCTCAGGAAATAATATGCATAAATTTATATATTGTACTTTGCTATTTATTACTGATATATGAATAAATTTCTCTATAAGTCTTATATATGTTGGTTAGGGTTTTTATTCGAGTTTGTAAAGTTTAATGATTTGATCACAAGGGTATTTAAAGGGCCACACAAATAAATTAACTAAGTCTTAGTTTAAACAACGTGATATCGAGTTTTCGGTGGGATCGATCTTCGACTACGGTTCTATCAAACCTTAGGTCCTAGTCTTATCGGCCAAGTGCTAGACTGGGGTAAACTCTATTATGTAAAAATCTAAGTCCTCATTTGAACGGTGTGATGTCAAGATAAGGCAACATCAAGGTTTAGTTGCAGGTTTGTACACCTTAATTCCCAGTCTGATCGCCTAGGTTTCGTGTTGGGAGGGCTTCGATCTGTGTGACACCCTAAATTCAAGTTTAAATGACATGATGTCGGGATAGAGCGATCTCAAGATTTGGCTACAGGTCTTGCAAATCTTAAGTGTCTGATATGAAGAAAACGTACTATATTGAACTACGAGTTCTAAAAATATTAACCTTTTCAACTTTAGTTGAAGGAATCAACTCGACATATATTTCCTCCGAGGTCTCAACATCATGAAGAACCTTAGAGTGCTCAGTCTCAAGTGAAGCAATCTTTGCATTTGCCAGCTCGAGAGACTCCTGCACTTCCTTCAACTGATCTTCTCGTCCTTAAGAATCCTTGAATGAATAATGACTTAATTCTCCAAGATCTCCACCTAGGATTGGAGGTCATTCTTTTTAGAGTCAAGAACATATTTAGAAAGAGAAATGAAGGATGGAAAAACCTATTTCTTTACATATGGAGTATATGAGCTCAAGCACATTGGCTAAGGGGGTAATATGTGTAATTAACATAAGATATCCACCTAGATTAGATGCTTGGAGATGTTGTGTATATTATAGTTCTTAGAGTATTCCTTAAATCTCTCTCTATCACTCGATAACATTTGGCTACTCGGATAGAGGAAGGACTTGCCTAAGTTCTTGCAGCGCACCAGGTTGCCAAGAGCCTCCTTCGTGAAAGAAAAACCATTTTCCACATATATATGAAACATGAAGCTGTAATCTTGAAAGCCGAAGAGAGTATTTTCCATTAAAGATGAATTAGAGTTACAGACTTAATGAATGCGACTACAATACACAAAGTTCCTATTTATAGCTATACGAATGCTCTAGAACAAGCTTACGTGTGGCAAGACCATTGGACACAAAATAACAAATAAACCCTAGTTGGAGCCTTGCAATGGTTGGCTCGGTTTGTCATCTTTTGGAGCAGCTTATTTGTCCTTTCTTGGAGCATGTCCATGCATGCCATGCATGGAAAGATGGTTATGACAATGTATGATAACATGCCCCCTCAATTGGAAAGAGGGTTTGGAGATAACCAAGAGTTTCTCTCTGAATCTCTTGAATATTTGGCCACTTAATGGCTTGGTGAGAATGTCTGCTTTTTGGTTATTGAGGGAACATTACAAGATCAAGGAGTATCTAGCCGATATCCCATTATTAACGAAGCCCATGCTAGGGGAGGACTTAATTCTTTACATATCAGTTGGAGAGGTCACATTAAGCTCAGTACTAATCAGGGAAGAAGCCTGTGTTCAAAAACTATCTACTATATCAGTAGAATGCTAAAGGGATCAGATCTAAACTATTCATAATTGGAGAAGGGTGGATTTACATTTATTTACGCGGCAAGAAAGTTGTGGCCTTATTTTTTGGGTCACAGTGTCAAGGTGCTGGCCAACTCAGCACTCAAGCAGATATTGATTAATCCGAATGTGTCAGGGAGATTGGTAAAGTGGGTGGTCGAGCTCAGTGAGTGTGATGTGGTATACGAGCCGAGAATAACAATCAAAGCTCAAGTGTTGGCGGACTTTTTACAAGAGATGGTACATTATACAGAGAGGGAACCTGAATAAAAAACATGGTTATTACATGTGGACGGGTCAACCATGGCAACTAGCACCAGGCTAGGAGTCGTTTTAACTAGTTTGAAGGGGGTGAATTGGGATTTCGCGGTAAAGCTGGGTTTAAAGCCTCCAACAATGAATCCAATGTACGAGGCATTATTGCTGGGGATCAAGATGGCAAGCGAGTAAAGAGTAAGACTATTAAAGGCAAACATGGACTCTCAGCTGGTAGCTCGCAGTATGATGAGTCTTTTTAAGCAAGAGAGGAGTGCATGCAGGAATATTTGGGAAAGCTTAAGGAGGGAGTAACTCAGTTTGAGGAATTCAGGTTAGAACATCTATCGCGAGCTGAAAATACAAGGGCGGATTAGCTTGCCAAGATGGTTCGGACATTGGGTATTTATAACACGGGGACTGTTACTTTAATGGAGTTGGCTCACAATTTTTTAGAGAAGGTAAAAGAAGTGATGGAGATAGAAGAAGAAGGAGATTGGCGAGCATCATTTTGGGAGATTCTCGATAAGTTGGTAACTGGAAATATACAACTGTATACCAAGGAGGCCAGGATGGCAGTGCGGTTTTGTTTAATGAATGGGCACCTATACAAGAGGTACTTTGGTCCATACTTAAAGTGCTTGTAGCGATAGGAAGGGCTGGAAGTATTGCAGGAAATACATGAGGGATATTGCGAGGACCACACGAAGAGTAGGGCATTGGTCAGGATGGCCTTGCATGCTGGTTTCTTCTGGCAAGGAATGAAGGGGATGGCTGGCGAGCTCGTGATAAGTTGTAAGAATTTCCAAGTGCACGCACCAATAATCCATGTGCCGGTAGAAAACATGATGGTGATGAGCTTGCCTTTCCCATTTCACAATGGGTTATTGACATAGTAGGGTCGTTGCCAAGGACTCCCTGCAAAAAGCTTTACCTGGTGGTCACGGTGGATTACTTTATGAATTGGGTGGAAGTCGAGGCTGTGACCAACATAGCCGAGCAGATAATAATTTATTTTATTAATAACAACATTTTTACACGTTTGGCGTGTTGCGGATGTTAGTCTCAGAATGGTATAAAATTCAATGGGCACATGATGCAAGATTGGTGCAAAACAATGGGGATGAAATAATGATTTACTTCAGTAGCACATCCTCAAGCTAACGGGCAAGTTAAAGTTACTAACAGGATTATTGTGCAGGGAATTAAGTTGAGGCTGGAAAAAATAGGGGGACTATATCTTAAGGAGTTATACTCAGTTTTGTGGGCTTATTGGACAACCCCGCGAACTACCACAGGCAAATAACCCTTCAGCTTAGTTTATGGCATGGAGGCTGTCATTCTAGTAGAAATAGTAGGAAGGTCAAATCGTCTGGAAACTTTTAATGAAGAATAAAATGAACGATTGGCTATAAGAGATTTAGAAATAATTGAGGAAATAAGAGATAAGGTAGAAATACGTGTGAAAATATACAAGCAAAGGATTTAGGTGGCATATAATAAACGGGTGAAGAGGAGGTGATTTCAAGTCGGCGATTTAGCATGAAAGCGTGCCAACGCGATATATACAACAAAGAAGCTGGATCCTAACTGGGTGGACCATTCAAGGTGCTCAAGGTATTAAAAGGGGGTGCATATGTGTTGGAAGATGAGGAGGGAAAGGTGCTACCAAGGAGCTGGAATATTTGCCATCTGATAAGTATCATGCCTAACTCCTTGAGCGATGGATTATGGTTTATATTTTTGATAGCTTTTTATGACTATGGGACGACGCTTGTTTAGGTCGATGATGGATTATGATTTATGGCTGACACTTGTTTAGGTCAGCGATGAATAATGGATGATGATTATGGTTTTATGGTTTTTATGGATATGGTTTTTATGGTTATGGGATGATTGTCTAAGGTAGAGGTCGATACTTGGTTAAGTCTGCAATGGGTTTATAGTTATACATATGAGGGCTAATTGTCTAAGGTATACGACTCTATGGTCATTTGATTATGTGTTTATTTAGATATGTTTGTTGGGTTCTTTGGTCTAGTACGGTCTGGTTGGCTGATTTTGCCCAAAGTATCTAAATATGGGGGATTAATTGGTTCATTTGATCTTACATGGCATATTTGATTTATATGGCTATATATGGTCTACATAATTTCATGCAGTCCAAATGGTTTAAAGGTTATGGTTTATGGTTTGGTATGATCCTAAGTTTTGTTCAAGTTAAAGTATGAATAATTAGTTGGTCAACAAAATCTTGTGAATGTGTTTAGATCAATGATAGTTATGTTATGATGATCTTATGTGTGATCTTATGGTCAGTAGGTTTTAGGGTTATAAGGCGATACTTAAGTAGAAGTTTCAGAGTTATGGATTTGCTAACACAATTATGTAAGCTTTGAGGTCTGATGGCTCAGTTAGGTGAACAGGTTTTATGGTTATTCTAATAACATTTGAGGTTAGAAAATAAGAGGTGTACGTTTTCATAAACTAAAATATGATTTACTCATGGAGAGCTAAATTTATTTAGTGCAAGAAAATAAAGTTTCATTATGCAAGGGGAATCAGAGTACAAAATTTGTAAGTTACAAGTTATATTAAGGGTCAATAAGGGGATGAACTCATCCAAAGAAACGTCGAGCTCGTAACTGAGCCTGGTCGACACTACCGCTTGAGCTGCGCATTGAGTCCACCAGATGGCCTTTCTATCTTGGCCAAGATCACCTCACCAGAAATTGAATGGAGGTAAATCTATTTCTAACTTTTCCTCATCTAGTTGGAAGTTGAGTCCAGCCGCCTGGATTTGTTGTTTCATGCTCGATGGTGGTCTTCAGGTACAGTTTGTCCCCTTTGCCCACCTTCTGCAAAAAGGTTGTCGTATGGAGGTAGGTCATCATCGAACTTTTCTTATAGGCTATGATAAACCTCCAACCCACCTCGCTTATCAAAATTGTGCGGCGGCCTTCGTCGATTCCTCGATCATGGGCTACGTGGACCTCCCTCTCTTTGTTCAGGACCATCTACCTCCGACTGGTGCCTGGAGAGCTTGGTTGTAGCCTCAGATTTTGCCTTTTCGATCACGAGTTATTACTTTCTGGCGAGCCTCATCCAGTTCGCCCTGAGTCAGTGATAATTGCTCTATTTGCCTGGGTCGCTAACACGCTAGCTGCTTTCTTCCATTTATCCAGCGACTCCCCTTTGACATTGACAGACAGTAGGTGACTGGATAGCGAAGACACGATGGGTTGTAGGTGTGCTAACAAAAATAATAAGAACAAGTTATACGTTAGGAGTATGTTAAAATATAAGTTAACATGATGAGGTTTTGAAGAATGGTTACTGAGCAAAATGTAGTGACATCAGGTCCACCTGATCAGCTATGTTGAGGGTTGCCAGATGATTTTTATTTAGGGTCAACACTTGGCCTTGAAGGAAATGCTGGAATTGATCGGCATCACTGCAGTTTAAGAGTCCATCGTTCAAGATTGGTGAGCCTGAGCTGGATGCTCCATGTGTGTGTTGGCGTTTGAGCCGAGGAGATGAGGGTTGAGCTTGAGATTGTCCGCGTGCAACTTTCTTCTTTTTACCCTTGCCTACCGAATATGCAAAGGTAGCTGGTCATTAGAGTTGGCTACCTCAACTAGCATGCCTCTTGCTCTGAGGGCATGCTCCACCTCCTCCTCAGTATTTATTGTTGGGGCCGAAGAGGTGACAGTATGAATTAAGTTTGGTTGGGTTTCCGTTTCCGAGCTCTACGAGCAAGCGAGCACGAATCGTTCTACAAAAAAGAAAATGGTTATTATTCATTTTAATATAGACTAAAGAGTGAGAAATCTAAGGTATGTCAAACATACCGAATTCGGACCCGGTCATCTTCAGAGGTCGCTGACTGAGGCCAACAAAAGAGTATACCCTCTCGGACTCGGTAAGTTTTACTACGTCGCATAGAAATTTATTCCACTTATCAATTAGATCTTTATACTTTTATGGAGGGAGGGGTTTTTCTTATTCGTGAGCGCTGACTCTTGAAGAGGGATCACCTCTTACCATTCTGTGGGGTAATACCAATGCTCGTGAGAGTATAAGAAAAATAATATTGATCGCCATTCATGAACTTTGGAGGAAGGGCAGATAAAAAAATGTGACTTTTGTCAGGAAAAAAGGTAAAAGTTACCCTTCTAGTTCTTTATTGCGCTACAAAAGAAAAAGAAATCTATGTCTGGCTCTACATTGTAAATTGTACATAGTATTATATAGCCAGTAATAAATCTAATGGAGTTAGGGGCCATTTGGAGTAGGGGACTCTGTATTTTTCGGCCACAGTGACCATGAATGGGTGCATAGGAAATCTAATTCCTGCCTTCACTTGGTCGTCAAAAATTATAATGTGATTAGGAAGGGGGTTGTTTGGATCATTTTTACGGCCTCATGCTCGATGAATTGAATACTATTAAGGAGTTGGAGGCTCTCAATAAAGGCTAAAAGTAGATTGCGGTCAAGAAGGACCCAAGGATTCTTCGATAATGACCCTAGTACTTCGGGAAAAAGTGGGTAGGTCAGCATGAGCGGATGGGGGAATGACAGTTACTAGGTTAGTTAGCTAAAAATCTTGATCAGACGGAGGAGGTGCTCGTGACTGAGGTAAAGGGATAGCTTCGGGGGTTTCCCCGGCTAGAACTCTAGTTTGGGCTTCTAGCCCAGCCCAAGTAGGGCTCCCCGCCGGTTCGTCTATTAGATCGGTTCTAGGTCGGTTAGTACTTTTCCTACTTTTTTTTTGTTCAATGAATTTTTATGGATTCAATTTCAAAATAAATGTCACGAATAAGGGTTGGATCCATGGGGGAATTGAGATTCTGGGAATCAGAATCACAGGATGTTAAATTGGCACACATTAACAACAACAAAACAGAAAATGGGGAAGGGAAAGAAAAAATATATGTTGAGAGTGCATAACTTTGAAATCAAAATGACGAAATCAGTTTAGAGTAGTAAATTAATTAATAGAATTTTGGGGACTTACCCATTATATCACAGAATGGGCGGATTTGGCGAGCTGAATTTCTAGATCAGAGACGAACGGGTGTTCTGGCTAAATATTTTTTTGGAGGTATTTGTAGTGGTGTATTGTGAATGTTCTTTTTTGGTTTTTGATATGCAGAGGAAAGAAGATGAAAGGACATGTATGTTAGGAGCAGCGCTAAGATGAAAAGACAGGTGAGTTTGGAATGACGCAAAGGTAGAGTATAGTTAATTGTGGGAATTTCATTTTATGGCCCACGGGATTATTATATTACGAGGAAATGGGCAAGCGATTAGTGTCCGACACAATGGCCGTATAAACTTAATGTTCTGAAGTCTGAGGTGTCTTTTGATGGTTTGAGCTTTTACCAAGGGGCGCGTGGGAGTGACCTTTGAGATACTTATGATTACATTCCACTTGATTTCCTACCCGTTTTGCATGTAATTGTGGTATTTTTCTTGTATTTTTATTTAGACTTTAGTGTTGTTTTTAGTAGTTTTGAGTCGTGTTTCATTAGGGTTTTAGGTTTTTTTCTTGTTTTAATGTTTTGAGCTTTACTTATCCGATGTTGGTGATGTTCGTGCGATTCTTGGGTTTTTGAGCTCAAAATTCTTATGTTGTAGGTGGATCAAGGAATTGGATTTGCTCCAAGACGTGCCGCCATACGCCTAGGTTCGAGTCAAGGCATTAAGGCCCAAAATTCGTGCTGAAACAAGAAAACCGAGCCGAAAGCAACCTGGATCGACTGAAAAGCTCCTAATCGACCGGTGGTCGATCGACTCGCAACAGATCAACTACATGCTCCAAAATCGACTGCTCGACAATAGACAACTTCGAATCAGCAAGGCAGTCGATCGACTGCGTCATAGTTACTCTCGGGATTTTTGGTGTTTTTGACATTTTTACCCCTACAAGCAACTATAGAAGCCCACATCTTTCACCAACAAAGGCCTCCACTCTCCTCCCAACTCTTACATGTGTTTGAGATTAATTCACTCTCTAGTTTTGAGATTTATTTTCTCTCTCTTAGGTTTTAGATTTAAATTTCAAGCTTTGCCTTGGGTTTGTAAGCCTAAAAAGAATTCAAGTACTCCCTGGGATTTTATTTTACTTTGTAATTTCATTCAAGTATTTGGATTCTCTTTTCAATTCACGTAAGTTTTCCTTTATTTTCTTTCTTATTCTTCAATTTCATGCATGTTCTTCAATTTATGGTTTTTGCAGGAAAATTTCATTTTTGGTACATTATGTTGGCCACTTTCCAGAAAAGGTACGTGATGTTGGCCAGCATCAAACTACGTCTACTAAGTTGACAAATTCATCAAATATGGTACAAAAAGCCCAATCGGGCTTTGGTACTTACGTGGCATGACCGAATCAATTCCTATCATTTTTTATTTCAATAAAATGATAAATAAATAAAACTTACCCTAACTACCTATTTTACCCTCACCTTCATCCCACAACCCCAACACACACACAAAAAAAAAACAGAAAGAATGAAAAGAAAAGCAGAATCGTTGATAACGCATCTCCAACTTCGATCTTCTTCTCCGTGAAACGTATCTCCAACTCCGATCTTCTTCTCCGGGAGATTCTCATGAATAAGTATTCGCAGCTTACCATCATCTCCTACAAAGCTAAACAATTACATAAATAAAACGCACATATATAAAGCGGAAGGGATCTTTTATGTATGGAAATAAATAATATATATATATATATATGGTTGGGTTCAAATGAGAACCCGTCATTATATGTGAACCTAGGGACTCATTTTGACCATTAGATTGGATAATCTTGATGGTTGAGATCATGACATGTCAGCATGGTAATAATGTAAAAAAATGCATTAATTAATTAAAAATGGTATTTTGGACATATATCAACGTTTAGAAAGAGCACTACATTGTTCTTTGAAAAGCAAAATAGATTAAGAAAAAAAACACTACGATTGTATACAAAAAGCATCGCAAATTTTGTCTATAAACTGCAAATTCAAAAATTTGAAATGAAACTCAAATCTTCAACAAACCATAACTTTTTCAAATTTTATTCGTTTTGAATGAAATATATATCAAATTAATCACA
>BMAC01000041.1:1547753-1575067 GCA_014905375.1 Phtheirospermum japonicum
ATTGACGATGAGTATAGTGAGAGAAAATCATGGGTAGCCTTTACACCTGTTGTTACAAAATTATATCATTTTTTTTTAATCATAATTAAAAAAACATGTATGAGATTTTCTGCCATTTATGGGTTATTGACTTTTTTTACCTTGGGTTTCAAGAGGCCTGGGTTGAGGCAATTCCATGTATATCGCTTCAAAATTTGCAGATTCTTGTGTGGGTGTATATATATATATATATATTTTTTTTTTTTTTTCTTGTTATCAACGATTGAACTTTTTTTTTCTTTTTTTTTTGTGGGTTGTAGGATGAAGGTGGGTAAAATAGGTATTTAGGTAAGTTTTATTTATTTAACATTTTAATTTAAATCAAAATGATAAGAAATGATTTGGTCATGCCACGTAAGCATCAAAGCCCGATTGGGCATTTTTTGTACCATGTTTGATGAATTTGTCAACTTAATAGACGTAGTTTGATGCTGGCCAACATCACGTACCTTTTCTGAAAAGTGGCCAACATAATGGACCAAAAATGAAATTTTCCCTGCTTTTTGCCTTAGCTCTTAGATTCTTATTATATCTTGTGATCTGTCCATGGAATCTAGATGAGTGACACATATAGATCATAGATAGAGTCTCAGATCATTTTTAGTTTGAGTATTTCATATGCTTTATTTTGGATTTTATTTTCATGCATAGTTTTAAGTTGAATCCTAGATCTACTCTTTGTATCTTGTTGTTTCTCGTAAAGTTTTAAACTTTCACGTCAACTTCTGTTGCTCTTTACATTGGTGTTTTCAATTTTTGCTAATTTGCATTTTTAGAATTTTTATGATCATGCATGCATGATTGTACTCTTGGTTACTTTAGTTGTACTTGGTGAAACATTGCTTTTACTTGCATATTTTCATTCTTGCTTGCAATTTCAATTTTGGCATACGCACGAGGCATCCTAAAGACTTGCATTTCCTTTCATATTTAGTTTATTTTCATATTTTCCATTTATTTTCAATTTCATTTATATTCCAAAAGCTAAAAACACATTGATTCACACAAACAATCGAATTTCGATAATACAAAGCCAATGAACCCTATACACCACTAAAACTACTCTTTCAAAATGGCGCCATTGCGACTCGGCTTGGTTAAGGTTTTCGACTAGCTTGTAGTTTCTTTGAGTTTTTAGCTTTCTTTTGTATTGCAAGCTCCGTATGGCAATGGAGGGTACATTCCCAACATGGGAGGGTATGGTGCAAACCATGTTGGGAATGAAATGATGTGTAATGGTTTTGGAAATGTGGGAGGTCATGGTGCAAACCATGTTAGGTCGAGCGGCTTCATGGGTACGAATATGGTTCGTATGGCGGTTACGAAGCCCCCAATCATCAAATCCCAAATATATATAATGGAGGCGTTGTTAATCCAAATTGGATCGTTAGTGACCAAAATCTGAACTCCAATCCGTATGGTGGATATGGTGTCCCCAATCACTTTCCGAATATGCACAATCCAACATTTGGTACATATGGTGGTTATAATGCTCCCAATCAATGCACGAACATGTCTAATGTAGGCTTGGTTGGTCCGAATGGGAACGTTGGTGGCCAATTTCCGAATCTCGGCCCGTATGGAAGCCCTCATACTTACAATTTCAATCATGCCCCGATCGTTGCCAACAATAGTCCTCCAAAGCCCGATCCGTTTGAGTTGTTTGGAGGTCCAAGCTCCATTGTCGCAAGTGGCCCTCCCATCCGCAATATGGGAGACGTGAGCAAACCATATTTAGAGACCACTTAGAATTTCAATCATGCCCCGATTGGTACAAAAGTCCTCCAAAGCTCGATCTGTATGAGTTGTTTGGAGGTCCGAGCTCCATTGTCGCAAGTGGCCCTCCCATCCGCACTATGGGAGACGTGAACAAACCCTTTTGGGGGGTGTTTACTCCTCCTGTGCCAAAATCCTCTTGAGTGATATATTCTTGTACTAATGAAGTGAGTGAAGAGCTCGAGAAGGAAAATAAGATCGCGGCTTTGGAGGCTCAAATTGCTAAGCTATCTAGCCCGAGCCCGGACCCTCCTTGGGCATTGTTTGGAATGTTTGGTCATGATACCACGTCTTGTTCTTCAAATCCTTTGTTCAATATGCCGTTACCTCATTCGGAGGACGTGTATGGGGGTCATGGATATCAAGAGGGACCCGATTGGGCTATACCATCTTTTGATCCCCCTCTGACTCATAATCCTCTTTATCATCCTAGAAACCACATGCATCTGCCTTTTGGTTTTTCCAATACATATGCGGGTGTTACTCCTCACGTGGGTCCACTTTTTCCGGTGAATGATCCCACCCCACCTTCCGATCCGGATCTCTTGGTCATGATGCGATAATTGCAAAGTCCACCTTCGCATACTCCTCCGGTGATGATCCTTGATAAGTGTGGGGTGGTTGATAATACGGTTGTCTCGCCGTCGGAAGAGGACGTGATTTCATTTCCGAGTGTTTTTACTCCTCTTTGACCTTTACCTTTTACTTCAAAATAATCTTGCGAAGAGTGGATACATATGGACTTGATCAAGAATTTGGTCGAACGAGTTTATATGGAGGAAAGGAGCATTGAGGAGGAGGTTATCCGGGAAGTCTATATTGAGGATCGTTGTAAGGATGATGAGCCCCTTGTTCATACCGACGAGTCCATTGTGTTTCAATGTGCCAACGACTTGAGTGAAGGATATTGTGATTGTGTCGTTGAGGGCACCGACAAATTTTTGGCGGGGGAGGTGGAGATTTTTGATGATAAGATTGAAAATATTGAAGATATCTTGAGGGGATCGGTGATTTGTTTGAGTTAGTTCCCAACGAGGCCGAGAGGAGGCACAAGCCCGAGATTAAGCCTCCTCCATATCCCCTCAAGCGTGTCTATTTGGAGAAAGAGGAGAGCAAGCCGATCATCATCTTTGCAAATCCGAACCGAGAGGAAGAGGAGAGGTCGGTTGAGGTGCTTAAAGTTCTTAAGGGTGTGATTGGTTGGAAACCCAGAGTTTTTAAGGGGATTAGCCCTTGAACTTACTTTTATAAACTCGTCTTTGAGGATGATGCCAAACCACCTCGAGAATTTCAAAGGCATTTTTAAATCCAAATTTTAAGGAGATAGTGGAAGACAAGAAGATGATCGAGGATGGAAAAGGAAAGTTGATGGCCACGAGGGCTAAAACGGGATGGAGGATGTTTATCAATTTTAAGAAGTTAAATGCGTCTACCAAGAAAGATCATTTCCCTCCCTCGTTTATCGAACACATGTTGAAAAAGTTAGCCGGCCATTACTCCTTTTATTTTTTTCGATGAATCGTCGGGTCACTTCAAAACTACAATTCCACCCAAAGATCTACCCAAGGCGACCTCTACTTGCCCGATGGGAACACTAGCCGGCCATTATTCCTATCGATTCCTAGATGAGTTATCGGGCCACTACAAAACCACCATTCCACCCGAAGATCGAGCCGAGATGCCCTTTGGAACGTTTGCTTCTCGACAACATTTACTTGGGATTCGCGATGCCTCGAGAACGTTCCAAAGAACGGAATCTCCCGACAAGGTGGTTAATGCTTCAGTGGATCCTCCCATTCTCTTTCCTCTATGACCAAAAAGGGAGTTCATCAAGCTAGTGACGTAAAGCAAGCGCTTCTTGGGAGGCAACCCAAGTTCTTGTCATTTATTCATTTTATTTTCTTCCTTTCTTTCTCATTATATAAAAATCCAACAACATTCAAAAAAATTGAAAAATTAAAAAAAACAAATGTTGTTGTCTTTTGGTTCTTGTGAACCCTTGTTTTGTTTGATTTTGATTCTTGTGAATATTTTCTTGTGTTTTTGATTTCGTGTGATTTTCTTTTATAGTGTTTTGTTTACCGACTCCAACTTTTGCCGAATTGATAAGCTAGTAGCGTTCATGGAGCCGGGAGAAATAAGCCATGCTCGGTTTTTACTTGGATTGCTTGAATGCTTAAGTGGACCCCACCGAGCTCGACCCTAACTCGCTTGGTTTAGGAAGCTTCTACCTCACCCTCCTTTTACTTGTTTTTCATTAAAATGAAATGAGGACATTGCATGGTTTAAGTGTGGGGTGGGTAGGTGGTTAGGGTCCGAGTGTCACAAAGTATGACTTGTCTTTCTTAACTCGAGCCTTGGCTAAGTGACGCATTCTTGGCAAAGTGACGCTTACCAATTGCACTTTTATATTGTTGAGTCATTTTTGTGTCTTTTGTGTCTTTATTACATTGTTAAGCAATCACCATATACTTGGAAGTTTGAATAGTTTACTTGTCAGGTTTTTACATGTTTATGCCCTCTTGTGTAAGGAGTTAAATTTTTGTGCTTCTTTCAAAACCCGCCTATATATATATAATCAACATTTGCTCGTGAAAATATTGCAAAGCTCTAAAAGCTCTTTTGATTTTGTCTCCAAAACCCGATGCAAACTAGTGAGTAGCCCAGTGTGAATTATCGGCATGCTTGCATTTTTATGTAAATTGCATTGAGGTGGCTTGATTTTGCTCGTACATGATTGAATTTGGAAAGGACCTCTAGGCACATATACCACCCTTATTCTGGCCATATCCAAATATATAAGCTACTTAAAAATCCCAAATGAGCCCCCTTGAACCTATGCCCCGTTTCTTGTTAGCCGAGCTCGATTTTTGCTCTTATATCTTCATACATTGTGAGGTGAGAGTGTATGTTGTTAGTTGAATTAAAATGTGAGAGAAATAAATTGTGGGTTTTGGGTTTTGAGTTCCCTATGCACAAAAAAAAAAGAATAAAATTCCAACACAAATCACGAAAAGTGATAAAGCGAGCGTTCAAGTGAAAAGCCCAATTCAAAAAGGCTAAATTTAGTAAAAAGAAGCAAATTCAAAAATCTTCTAAGTGTTTTAAAATAAAGTCGAAAAAATGTGTGAGTGTACGAAAAGGTTTCGAATAAAAGCTTGGTAATTTGGGAAGGGTGAAGCGATTTTAAGCTTTGAACTTTAGAAGTTAGGGTTTCGTGTGGTATTGATCACGTTTGATCATGTGTTAGCCACTATATCCATATATTCCATACCTTACCAAAGAGCCAACATTACAACCCAAAATAAAGACCTCTTTCGATTCTTGTTTGGTCATTTACAATGGGCAATTTCGAGTTTATGATTTGTGAAATCTTGTCGAGGTGCATGCATTATCCGACTCGAGCGTATACACGTCCATTATAAAATACACTTGAGTGAATTAAGCGAACACCCTCAAAAATTCCATTTGTGAGGAAGTCATCGATTTGGTTTTCATTTGAGAAAGGGTAATACGAGCAATGCTTGGCGATAACGAGTTTGTGTTGACACTTTCATCATATTAATTAAGATAAGCACAAGGATTTTTCTTTTTGCATATTGTTCATTGCATGTACATTCTTGATCCTTTTCGTTGTTCGAGGACGAATAAACCGATAATCGTGGGGTGGTTATTTTGCATGTAATTGTGGTATTTTTCTCGTGTTTTTAGTTAGACTTTAGTGTTGTTTTTAGTAGTTTTGAGTCGTGATTCATTGGGATTTTAGGTTGTTTTCCTGTTTTAATGTTTTGAGCTTTAATTATCCGATGTTGGTTATGTTCATGAGATTCTCGAGTTCTTGAGCTCAAAATTCTTATGTTGTAGGTGGCTCAAGGAATTGGATTTGCTCCAAGACGTGCCGACATACGCCTAGGTTCGAGTCAAGGCATTAAAGCCCAAAATTCGTGGCGAAACGAGAAAATCGAGCCGAAAGCAACCCGGATCGACTGAAAAGCTCCTAATCGACTGACCGATCAAATGGCCACGGATCGACTACAAGCTCCAAAATCGACTGCTCGGTAATAGCCAACTTGAAATCAGCAAGGTAGTCGATCGACTGCCTTGTAGTCGATCGACAGGCGGTTACTCTCAGGATTTTTGGTATTTTTGACATTTTTGCCCCTAAAAGAAACTATATAATCCCACATCTTTCACCAACAAAGGCATCTACTCTCCTCCGAACTCTTTCATTATGTTTGGGATTAATTCACTCTCTAGCTTTGAGATTTATTTTCTCTCTCTTAGGTTTTAGATTTAAATATTAAGCTTTGCCTTGGGTTTGTAAGCCTAAGAAGAATTCAAGTACTCCCTTGGATTTTATTTGGCCTTGTAATTTCATTCAAGTATTTGAATTCTCTTTTCAATTCAGATAAGTTTTCCTTTATTTTCTTCCTTGTTCTTCAATTTCATGCTTATTTTTCAATTTATGCCTTTCGCCTTAGCTCTTAGATCTCTTGTTAGATCTAGTGATTTGTCCATGGAATCTAGATGAGTGACACATCTAGATCATAGATCGAATCTCGGATCATTTTTATTTTGAGTATTTCATATGCTTTATTTTGGATTTTATTTTCATGCATAGTTCTAAGTTGAATCCTAAATCTACTCTTTGTTTCTTGTTATTTCTCGTAAAATTTTAAAGTTTCACGTCAACTTTTGTTGCTCTTTACATTGGTGTTTTCAATCTTTGCTAATTTACATTTTTAGAGTTTTTATGATCATGTATGCATGATTGTACTCTTGGTTGCTTTAGTTGTACTTGGTGAAACATTGCTTTTACTTGCATGTTTTCATTCTTGCTTGCAATTTCAATTTCGGCATACGCACGAGGCATCCTAAAGACTTGCATTTCCTTTCATAGTTAGTTTATTTTCATTTTCATTTATATTCCAAAAGTTAAAAACACATTGGTTCACACAAACAATCGAATTCCAATAATAACGAGCCAATGAACCTTTTATACCAACTACAAAACACTACCTCAATCAAGTAGAATGTGGGGGACTAACTGATATGACATCCAATATTCAAGTTGGTATGCACGTGGATTTTTAGGACGACCTCTTCTTTATGAGAGACGAGCTCTTTTATGGGAGTGGTGAGTTCTTATATGGGGAGTGGGGAGCTCTTATGATATAAATGATATTATAACATTTCGGTATTGAGAGTTGGGCTGTGTAGTTAACGGGATCTTGGGCCCTGGTCGACTGATATGGAATATGGTGTTGGGGCCCCGGAGAACTAAGGGCATGGTAAGATTATTGGTTCATAGTTATTATAGTAACTTAACAAAATCGAGAGTTCTAATATTTTTGGTAACTTAGCATATAGGAGGAATCCTAATTATAAGTCGGTGGTTAATTATGCTATTGTGGTATGAATAGGAGACGAGAATCGTAGATTGAGAACACGCTTCTTACTAATATAAAGAGGATATAGGCCTCAATTCTACACTAAGTTGATTTTATCCTACTTTAATCTATCGTTTATTCATCATTAAAAAGTGAACTGACTTAAGCATCGCAGGGGCTACGCGCGGGCTGTTCGACTTGGGTTTTGTTTTGTAGGTTGATCAGGTCGTCAGGAGTCATCTAAAGGTCATCGGGTCGACAGGAACAAATTTTAAGTAGTACTCTCTTTTTAAAAAAAATCAATCTTTTTAGTTGCACCAATATATATACCATGTATAAAACATATATACTTATCATACGTAAAATATTAGATGCGCAACTTGGTGCATCCGAATGCACCATATATCATCTCTAGATTTTTCATAAAGTAGCAACTTGAACAAGTATTGTCACAACTCCATATCTGTACAGTAGATCAAATCATGCAATATATATAAGTGGAGTGGCCATGAAATGTGCCTTCCACTCATTATGGTTCATCTTTTCGGTGACTCTTTGTAATCCCATTTCCACCACAAGATCCCCCCAAGACGGGAGCCACCACGCACCCATATTCCCATTGGCTATTTTATTTCCCCATTTTTCAAGTCCAACAATTAAGTTAAACATCTTCTGTGTGTGTACATTAGCCCCACCCACATTCTACAAAAAGATCAAGGGGATAAGAAAGGCTTGGAAGAAACTCGCACTAATTAAACATGTAAATGGTATTGTAATTTTCACCTCTCTAATAAATAAAAATTCTATTCTTGTATTAAATGTAATGTCTGCTTTAACTTTTTATTATTCTAATTAAGTGATTCTTGTTTAAGAAAACAATCAAATATTATTAATATTACTGGATACATACAAAAAAAAAAAAAGTATTGACAAGGGTTCAAACCCTAAACCTCTCAAAATATTTGAGATTTATATTTTTCTTTCCAACCACTTGACACAACTTATTAAAAAAAAGAGAGAGAGAGAAAGAAAGAAATTAAATATATTAAGATAAACATTTGTGTTAGACCAGATTGACGGTATCCGTTAGGCCATCTGACCCGATATGAGAATGTATTGATTTTTGTAATATAATGTATTGATTTTTGTAATCAAAAATATTATTTTTCACAAATCTCTGACCCGTGTTATGAAATATTTTTTATTAGATTATGATGTGTTGGTACCTAGATGTATTGATTTTGTTACTGTAATGTGTTGATTTTTGTATTAGAATGTATTGACATGATTTTTGATCTGACGGATGATTCGTTAGTCCGATTAGACAAGAGTGTTGTCCATATATTAACTTTATGGGAAACGTCCTACATTGGTTGATAAACAGGTGCCGGGAGTGAGGCACGGGCTTGCAAATCCATAGTTATATTATTAGCAAAAAAAAGCGAGGAAATATACGACAAAATTCAACGCTGTACTACACCAAAAATCCTTGTAAGTTGTAGTTCGATTTTAAAATACTCGATGTCAGACAATATGGCAAGCCAATTCACAGTCATCAATTCTCTTGAGAGTTCACAATTGCCGCGGACATGATGAATCACCATTAGCGACTAAGACAACAGGACATCTTCAAATACACCAAGATTGGGAGGAGGGAAATATCTAGCAAGTAATAGAGCTTTGGAAGGGCGAAAAATTCAGTTGTCATCACGTCTGGAAAACCATGGAATTCTTTGACAACTCACAAGTGAAAAAGCTACGCCAATGTCAAACACATGGTCGATCAAATATGATTGCACATTCAAAACAAATTTGAGGGCCAATATGTGATGGGTTGAGATAGCAGTCGGTGAGCGTTGAACGACAATAATAAAAATTCAATCAAGAAAATTAAATTTGATAAATAAAAGTTGAACTGATGGATTTACCAGACATACAAATGTAAAATTAAGTTAGATAAAAATCACCATACACAAAACTTGTTGTTTGACATTCTCGTACCAATATAATTAATTCACAATGGTTACTAATTTCTATGAAGACTCGTCAAAATAAATTGTATATGAACAGTAGTGCTGTTGAATCTTCTGAACGGATACCAAACAAAACGAAACACCAATTATAAAATAGAAAAAGAATTCACGTATTAAAAGGATCGTGAAAAATACAGTCTCCTTAAGAGAAGACGCACATAATGTAAATAATAATAAATAAAAAAACAAAAAAGAAAAGAAATAGTTTCCCCCGTAAGAATAGAATGATTGAATGAATTGATTAATATTATCATTACAAGGGGTTATTTATTCAAGGTACAATAAATACAATAATCAAATAATATAATATGGAATATACTAAAGATAATAAAATAATTAATACAAGAATCAAATAATATAATATCAAATAATATCTCCTAATAGGCCCCCTAAGGATGGTGCGCCGGCAAAAACACCAATCTTGGACATGAGTAGACGAAGACGAGGAGATGGCAGTGGCTTGGTTAGTGCATCGGCTAGCTGATCAGATGAAGAGATATGAGAACTCGCAGCTGAGAAGACTGAACCAAGTCACGAACAAAGTGAAAATATATAGCTATGTGTTTCATACGTGAGTGAAACAATGGATTAGCACATACGTAAGTGGCCCCAAGATTGTCACTGTACACCACTGGAGTAGAAGGTAGCTCCACATGTAACTCACTTAGAAGCGATCGAAGCCATTGAACTTCAGCAGAAGCCGCCGCAATGGCCCGATATTCGGCTTCTGTCGAGGACCGAGAAATCGAGCGTTGTTTCTTGGAGCTCCAAGAGATCGGACTAGGACCCAGAAAGATAATATAGGCACCTGTAGATGAGCGATCATCGCTATCCCCTCCCCATTCAACGTCAGAGAAGCAATGGAGATCAAACGATTGGTGAGGACGAAGACGAAGCCCAACATGACGAGTACTATTCAGGTACCGAAGGAGTCGTTTCACTGCTCCCCAATAAATAATAGTAGGAGAGTGCATGAATTGTGAGAGTTTATTAACCGCAAATGCAATATCTGGATGAGTAAATTAGAAGGTACTGTAAAGCGCCAACAACTTTCCGATACCGTGTAGAATTGACTAACCCAGAGTCATCGGCCAATCGAAGGCGTGTGGTTGGTGTAAGCGGTGTAGGAACCGATTTCGCATCAAGCATACCATGTCGTGCTAGGAGATCAGTGATATACTTGCGTTGAGATAAAATACATCCGTGGGAGTCAGACAAGACTTCAATGCCAAGAAAATAGGAGAGAGCGCCCAAGTCTTTAATCAAAAAATGAGTGGCAAGTGCATCAACAACACGATTGAGAAAGGCTGAGTCGCTGCCCGTGAGAATCAAATCATCCACGTAGACAAGAAAGTAGGATATAATACCCGAGTGACGAAAAACAAATAGAGACGTATCCGACCGCGAGTTGACGAATCCCATGTCAACTAAGAACCGTTTAAGTTCTACATACCAGGCACGAGGTGCCTGCTTGAGACCATATATGGCACGATTAAGCTTTCATACATAACCTGGGTACTTGACATCAACAAAATCGGGTGGCTGGGCCATGTAAACTTCTTCCTCTAGACGGACATGAAGAAAAGCATTATTGACATCGAGTCGGTTTAACAACTAGGCTAAATGTATCGAAGAAGTCAACACCAGGCCTTTGGTGAAAACCCTTAGCCACAAGTCGAGCTTTAAAATGGTCCAGAGACCCATCCGGGTTATGTTTTACACGAAACACCCACTTACAACCAACTACATTAACGGATGAATCAGGTGGCACAAGATCCCAAGTATTATTACGTAAGAGTGCATCAAATTCGGACGACATGGATGATCGCCAACGTTGATCTTTGAGAGCCTGAGTGATATTAGAGGGCTCAACATTAGATAAGGAAACAGAAGCTTTAAGAGCATACCTAGTATTGGGTTTGTGAATCTAATTTTTTGACCGAGTGCGCATTGGATGAGGGGCCACCAGGGGCGGAGGTGGATTTTCAGTTATAGACGTTGAGTGAGGCGTTGAAGCATGTGACGCATCAGTCAGTGAAACTCCATGTGCAGCAAATGGTTGGGAGTTGAAGTTGGGGCACCGTTTAGCCGATTGGCCTGGCTCTTCGCAGAGTTGACACCGTCCTTTGTACGGGTGAAGGTTAGGGTTAGATGAACTATTGGCCGCTTGAGATTTTGAGCGTTGGATTGGCGACCTCCGAAATCCTTTCCCCGACCACGTGAGAAATTTTGGCCGCCACGACCAAAGTTGCCAGACATCGGGAAGCGGCCAGCGGCGAATGCAGTGAGCGGATGGGGACTAACCGCAGCGGGATGAGTGAGCAGTTGGGCTTCAAATTTTAAAATCTTTTCATGAAGTTCATCGAACAACACCGGCGTTTCGCGAGCTTGAATGGCGTTTGATAACTCACGATATTGATCGTCGAGACCACTGAGGACTTTGAGAACAATATCCTCCAAATCTATAGTTGATCCTAGTAAAGCGAGTTCATCCACCGTGCCCTTGATGCCATGTTAGAATTGTGTGATGGTTTGATTACTCTTGACCGGGTTTTGTAACCGACTTTTGAGCGCCAAGATCCTACCACGAGAGGGGCACCCATACGTGTTGGCCAGGATATCCCACGCGGCATTAGACCTTTTGGCTGTGGCAATGAAAGGGATTAGCGATGGCGTGGGCGATCCAATGATTGTCGAGAGGAGGAGCTTGTCCTGGCGAACCCAAAGCGAATACCTCGGGTTCGGTGTTGATGTGGTTCCGGTTATAGTGGATGGAGGTGAACAGGGCCGGGTACCATCGATGTAGCCAGTCAATTCATAGCCGGCAAGTAGCGCTTCGAATTGAAACCTCCAAGAAGTGTAGTTGGTTGAATCAAGCTTTAATGGAATTTGCGCAGAAGCGTTGATTGAAACTACGTCCGGTATCACAGCCATTTTGCTGGGAAAAAATGCAGACGTGGGAAAGAAAAAGAAAAAATAGGCGCCGGTTGTAGAGTGTGACGAAAACCCTAGAGGCTCGATACCATGTAAGAATAGAATGATTGAATGAATTGATTAACATTATCATTACAAGGGGGGTATTTATACAAATACAATAAATACAAGAATCAAATAATATAATACGGAATATACTAAAGATAATAAAATAATTAATACAAGAATCAAATAATATAATATCAAATAAAATAATATATCCTAATATCCCCCATCTCCCCATGAGAAAAATGAATATTCGAGTCTTATTGTTTAATTAATACTCTTAAAATAAGATTCACCTACAACTCGAGAAAGACTATGCTGGTAAACAAGCAAATCTTCGGAAGGAATATGATATTTTTCCTAGTCATTCAGGTACATCCCATGATTTATTTGGTATTAGTATTACAGTATTGAGATTGCTATTCTCATACAGTTATTAGAAAAATGGAGAGCTTGTTTATAAAAGTAATTTATGTTGGAATTTTATATATAATTGATAAGTCTAAGAAGTTGAACTACCAAATATAGGGGGTACTGACCTCAGAAGAGACCAACGACCTGAATTGGATATTGAGTTCGTCACAGCGACCTAATAAGCCCACCGTGAATCTTCTAGCGACCTCGCTGGTCCTGCAAAACAACACCTCGAACTGGTCAGATTTCGAGCCCGTTAAGGCTCTCCGACGCTTAAGTTAATAAGCGAAAGTAACACTTCTTCTCTCTCAATCAATAATGTCAATGTGCCAAGATAGTAAAATGCGTAATAAGCCTTAACCCCCAAAAAAGAAGCCGAAGGCTCCTTTTATAGGGATAGGAGAAGATCTCCAATATCTAGGGTTACCTTTCATAATAAGAATTCCATTCACACTAGGATTCCATAATCGACTCTCAATTGGGACTCCTCATACATGGTAAATTCCCATAAACAACAAACTTCTCTATCAATATCACAACGAGTCGGGGCATACAGCCCACCAGGCCCATAACAATTTACATATATCAAATCCACAAACGGGCTCAAGTACTCAACCCAAATTACAAGAGATTGCGACCCTATATGAAAAGTCATCCCCATATTACAGGTCGCTACTCGTCATAAACAGCCCACTCAAATTATCACAGCTCGCCCATCTCCCAGAGGCACACCCTCCCTAGGAAATGAGGTCGCTTTCCACAAATACTCAAATCTATCACATAATTTCACGTATGAACATTTTAGTCCATATCAGCTAGTCCCCCATGTTCTAGCTGATTGAGGTATGAAATCAGGTAGGACATGTAAACACCGAATTTCAAAAGTATTAACAAAACACACGAACAAAACATCAATATATTTCACTAAACCTCGCATCAGAATCACCCGATTTCAACAAACCGAGCTATAACAGGTCGCAACACGTGCACGCGACCTGAAAGGTACCGAGCTCTCTTATTAAGAAATAATCATAAGTCCCCAAGTATATCAACTTAGGTTGCACACGAGATGAATCATTACGAGCTCAATATACTTTTTCATAAAGCGACCTGGAAATACCACTGTACCAGTTGACCTCAAAAATGCAAGACCATAATCATAATAAAACCATAAAGTCAAAACACGCTTTCCTCTCTCTATCCCATCTTACTGACACTTCATTAAATGCGGCCTGCCACGCGTCACCATCTTAAAATCTCGGCATATAATAAGTTCAGTGGGCCCAAGAATTAATGGCCCAAAACATTCCCTTCGCAAACCCTAATTAATCCCGCTCCTATCTGTCACATCAGCTTTTCCATCTCCCCATACAAAACCTTTTCGCCTCCCCAACTCACCATTTTACGCTATCTCAATTAAGATTTTCACTATTGTCGCTCTGCAAAAAAGCTCTCCAAATCGCAATTACTCAAGGATCCACCGTTAATTCACCGCTTACCAGCGATCTATAAGCTCGTCAATATGTGTAAGTCCCCAAATTCTCTTTCAAATTTAATTATACTATCAAAATTTCAACTACATTTGCTGAGTTATGCTTATTTACTGTGTTATCCCTCCCCTTGGATATATCTGACATGAAATAATTATTAGCAACATCCAACAATAACCCCTAATCCAATCTCTTTCTCCTGATTCTGATCTCGCTGAAAATCCCTTCATTATTGAACAAAGGCCAAAACCCTTAGCATTACCCTCCTCTGGCCTACGCGACGAGCCAGAGGGTGATGTTTCATGGGAAGAACTTCAAGCCCAAACCGTAGCCAATAATCCCTCTGGCGGCCTCCCTCTTCTTACTCTTGAGGCTCCCCTTATCCCAGAAGGCATTCCCCTTCACGAATCGAGGAATCCTGCATCCTCCGAACACTTCCGAGAAAATCCTGTAACTGTAGATAAATCCCTTTCCTTCGACGACCTGCCCTCATTATCCCTAACAACCAAGGAAGTGAAACATAACTATTGGCTACTTCCTGACACTAAAAAGCTGGAACATTTTAAACGTATCATCAACCTTCCTCCTACTGCCAAAATGGTTTTACCCGACAGCCTGCATGCCGACCCCATGCGACCTTCTCCTAACCATATTACTTTATTTGATTCACTATTGGTAGCAGGATTTAGGTTCCCAGCTCACCAATTCTATGTTGAGATCTCTAATATGTATAATATATCACTTCTTCAACTAATTCCCAACTCCATGAAGTACCTGGCCGGATACCTCCTGCTCTGTAAATATTACAATGCCCGTGCCGACCCGGGTTTCTTTCATTTTTGTTTCCAAATAAAATATCAACAAAATTCCTTTTATCTTTCCTATCGTTTAGGGCGACCTAAATTCCTCACTAGTCCCCCTAACAAAGTCCACGAATGGAAGAAAAACTTTTTCTTCATTCATAATATTGAAGCTTGGCCTTTTATAACCGAGCTGAAAGATCGTACTCCCCCACAAATCAAACCAACAACCTCCAAGGAAAGCCCCCTGTTATACCAGAAATACTTTGACCAGCTCGTGAAATGGAGCCGACATCCCTTCGACCTGGCTCTCATCACCAGCTGCTTTGCCATATTTCGCTATGCGGGCATTGACCCTCGCCCGGTGGAGCCGAATCTGGCCATTTCTAACTCTGAATTCGGTGGGTATTGTAGGTTTTGCAATTATATTCATCCGTGTGTATTAAAATGAAATTATAACATAATCTCCTTATTTTTCAGTTTCCTTCATCAATTCCTGCGCAGCTGCTCTCCCCGAAGAAAAGTAGAAGCAAGCTACCTCTTCCACAGCTCGCACCATCCCTACCTCCAGCAATACCGATAAGACCACTCGACCAACACCTAAACCGGTTGACGACGAAGAGGAGGTACAGCTGATCCGTCGAGCTAAGAAGGGAAAGCGACCTCTGTCAGACGCCCCCAATAGTCCAAAAGCCCGAGGTCCAAAGGCCCGAAGTCCAAGCCCTCTAAAAGAAAAAAAACGTCATCTCCAGAAAGGACTGCCGACAACCTCTGCTAGCACTGCGGATTTCAGTAAGGTGCTAGCAAAACTGGATACAACCACCGACGTTGAAACTCTCCTCAGCGAGCAATTGCTTAAGCAAGTAAACCCATTGAATTCTCATCCTTAATCAATTTCACAAATACCGAACACTTACAAAATACCTTAATACAGATGAAACCTGTACTTGGCAATTTCACGGAGGAATTTATAGCTCATTCAACAGGGTCCGATCTGCAGCAAACTGTTGACGAGCTAACAACCCGAGCTGAACAGCAGACCAGGCAGCTATCATTGACACAGGGGGAGCTAGACAAAGCGCTCCAAAGGGTGAAAGCACGTGACGAAAGGCTGGCAGTTTCCATCAGTCAGATCAACAGTCTGAAGGATGAGACGGCGCGCCTGAATGGCGAGCTGACGAAAAAGGCTGAGGAGTTCGCGCAACAGAGTGAAGAGCTCGCTCAAAGAACTGAGGAGCTCGCTCTTCAGCAGCAAAAACACTCCGAGCTCCTCAAGACGGCCCATGAAGAAGGCATTGCGGGAGGTCAGAGAACATTCCTCCTTAGTGAAAACGGCTGAAAGTTCATCGATGCGTACCGTCAAGAGCTCATCCAGGCCTACGAAAAATCATCAATATACTTCGGTCTAATGGCTCGTGGTGCTGCCGAATGGGTTGTTGAGACTGCCAAAATCGTCAAGGAAAAGGTGGCCGAGTTAAACGTCACATACACTCCGGACGCTAAGGCCATTATTGACAAAATGACCCCCTTCAGCTTTTTTAAAGGTGACTGGAAACAGTCCATCCATGCGAAGTGGTGGCTACGTTGTCAGAGTCAAGCAGCCCTGGACGCGGGAGTATATGGCGAGCTACAAACGCCTCTGGAGGACCTACTCCCTGAGCCCACACCTGAGTCTATGTCGGAATCTGACTGCACTATTATTACAACACCCGAGCCTGCGCCCTCAAATCTTACCCCTATGCCTGAAAAGACTGCTCAAAACCCTTAATAGCTTTCAGCCCGCTGTTTATGTACTCAGACAATCTTATTTGAATTCAAACACAATCAATATATCACTATTTGTAAGCACCCTCAAGTCAATCATAATATCTTATATCAAACAAAAAGTATATTAGCTCGTCACATGATCATTCCAGCTCGCCATGAGCGTCATCATATTAGCTCGTCATGAGCGTAATTACTGTCACACACTCACAAAATACACAATAACTTTCAACTTATTAACACGAGAAAGATATTAGGGTATACTTTCAACGCAACCACATGCAAACACAATCTCATTCAAAATATCAAGAGTTATATATTCTGGCAGGATTTATCCTTTGCCCGTTTCACAAGTATTTGTAAAACTCCATCATAAATAATCGTCGACCTAATGAGAGCGTCGGAATTAAACAATCATCGACCTAATGAAAGCGTTGGAAATTAAATAATCAACGACCTAATGAGAGCGTCGGAATTAAACAATCATCGACCTAATGGAAGCGTCGGAATTATCAAGAGTGGTATAATCTGGTAGGATTTATCCTCTGCCCGTATCACAAGTATTTGTAAAACTCAATCATAAAAAACTTCTCATAACTTTATTCATTGTATTAATCAACTCTCTAAACAACTCGCCTGGTCGGGAGAAGTGCCCTCCGGTCCAGAGTTACCTTCTCCCGCACCATATGTACTTACAAAAACACCACATCTTTAAGGTCGCCAGGTCGGGAGAGGTGCCCTCCGATCCAGAGTTACCCTCTCCCACCCAAGAAAAACATAAAAAATCACAACTCATAATCCATTCCTAGGTCGAGAGAGGTGCCCTCCGGTCCAGAGTTACCCTCTCTCACCAAAAACATACAACAACTTATTCGTTCAACCACAATCACCAGGTCAGGAGAGGTGCCCTCTGGTCCAGAGTTACCCTCTCCCACCCCAAACAACAACTTTTAACATAAATCCCGAGGTCGGGAGAGGTGCCCTCCGGTCCAGAGTTACCCTCTCCCACCTCAAACAACAACTTTTAACATAAATCCCGAGGTCGGGAGAGGTGCCCTCCGGTCCAGAGTTACCCTCTCCCACCTCAAACAATAAATTTTTCTTCCGACGAGCTTCATGCGGGAGAAGTGCCCTCCGGTCCAGAGTTACCTTCTCCCGCGCTCCATCTATGCATAATACTTCTTCAAATGGCACACATTCCAGCTTCACAATAAAACCTTTCCTTTCGCAGTCTCGAGGATGTATGCCCCTCCTCGCAACACTTTTATTACCTTGAATGGCCCAATCCAGTTCGGCTCTAATTTTTTGGTCGCCTTCAAGGCATCAGCTCTCTTCCAAACCAAATCACCGACCTGAAAAAGACGGTGTTTAACATGTTTATTAAAGGCAGCCTGCACTCGTTGTTTATAATGTTCCCCCCGAGCTGCAGCTTTATCTCGTATCTCATCAATCGTTTCAATTGCTCCGCGAGCTAGCCTCTCATTTTCTTCCACATTGAACGCTAATAGTCGCTGTGATTCTCCAACTATCTCAGCAGGAATGACCGCGTCCATTCCATAAACCAAGCTAAACGGCGTTTCCCCCGTGGTAGTTCGGGGAGTCGTTCGATAGGCCCAGAGGACCGACGCGAGCTCGTCTTCCCAGAGTCCGCCTGCTTTCTCCAATCGCAGCTTAAGTCCCTGCACAATTATTCGATTAGTGACTTCAACCTGTCCATTAGCCTGTGGATGCGCCACGGAAGCAGAACGTCGCTTCATCCCCATATCTTTGCACCACTTCTGCATCTTTCACCCATTAAACTGGGTCCCGTTGTCCGAGACTAAAATTCGCGGTACTCCAAACCTGCAAAATATATTATCAAAAAGAAAATCCATTATGTGTTGTTCGGTAGTTTCCGTGACGGCCTCAGCTTCCACCCACTTGGTGAAATAATCAATGGCCACCACCAAATATTCCTTATTACTCGGGGTCCTTGGAAAAGGACCCACAATATCAATCCCTCATTGCGCAAACGGGAAAGGCGAGCTCATCACCATCATCTCCTCGGCTGGTATATGAATAATCGAACCATGCTTTTGGCACTTCTCACAAGTTCAAACTAGCTCGCTAGCCATAGCCTTCATCCCCGACCAAAAGAAACCTGCTCACAATGTTATGTTCATCAATGCCTTCCCCTTCGCATGATCACCACAGTATCCCTCATGTATCTCTTTTAGCACCTCTATCCCACGTTCTTTTGCCAAACATTTCAGAAGAGGTCCAAATCGCGACCTCTTATACAATTCATCATTTATCACACATATCCTAAATTCAACATTTTAGTCCATATCAATAATAAATATATAAATTTATATAACATATCCTAAAATATATGAGAAATAATTTTAGAATATAAACACCATACTATAATTATCAAATATTTATAAATTAGCGAAATATTTGGATCCAAAGATATGCACAAATCAACTCCTGTAATACGAGATGAGACTCTTAATACGAAAGCAAACGAGAATACCGAACACATATATGTTCGATTAGTTTTATGATCGTCCTCAACTAAACCAATTAAAGACCTAGTTTTCTTTTTAGATGGAGAGAGTAGAAAACAATGAACGAATTTAGTATATTGGGGATCATAATCATGTAAGCTTTATATATTTATCAATTAGAGTTTCTCATATTCGCCTAATTGATTTTATAAGGTATCTACCCATTTCATGTCAATTTTAGCAGTCATAAGACTCTTACAAAAATTAGATAATTAAACCCAATAATAATTATAATATAATGATAAATATAATTGTAATGAAATTATGTTGCCAACTTTAATAAGAAATTAATAAATATAACTTGATGATCATATTTACATCCGTCACTTGTATACAATGATGTATCATACCAGCAACCATTATATACAACTCTTTGTATACATACCTCTAGCCTGACCGCGGTTTCGGCACTACCGGTTCCCCAATAGGTGGAAGCGTAACCAGAACCGTGAGCTTACGATTTGGGTTCCAAAATTGGAATTGCAGGTTCTGATTCCTCCATCTGGTTTCGCTTTTACCGGAACCAATTATTTTTTAGTATTCTTAATTTTTTCTATTATTTAAATCTTAGAAAGTATTTTTAACTATATATAATTTATTTATTATTCATAAATATAATACACTATATAATCCACGTATATAATAAAAATATATATATAAATAAATGAAGAAATCGTCAGTTTCGAACGAGTTTCAATTACAGTTACGCAATCATTGTTTCCACAGTTTTTTAAAACTTGAAACAGTAACCAAAATCTTTGATCCGGTTATGATTCTAATTTCGAAAACATTGAACACAGTTTGGTTCTTAAATCGGTACTATAATTTCGATTATGATTATAGTTATGAATTCGGATGCAATTCTATTTGGCCAGGTCTAATACCTCTAATCTGTGAAGCACGGATACTTCTACGATGATGTCATACCCGCACCGGATACTTACCGGATAAGACACTTCTGCGGACACGTATCAATACGTACCCATAAAGTGTCAGTGTTTTAAAGAGAATTTTGACCGTCTCAACTTTTGGATTTAATGAATAAAACGTAATAAGAATTTTAATTCATCCTAATATGAAACCACAAATTTGTGAGAGATGGTGCAAATGTTTATAGGTTTCACGAAAAAAATAAAATATTTTTTATTATATAAATAACTTACATGTTTCATGTATTTTTTAAACTTATCACATTTGAAATTTAAATATTTATGAAATTTTAGTTTTTTTAGTTAATACAACTATATATATATTTACCGTACTTGTACCTTAAAATCTCAACACATAACATATATGCGTAATCGTATCGTATCGTACCAGTGTTCCGTACCGATATCAGTGGTTCATAGCCTCTAATGTTGATAGATACAAAATCTATTGTTTTTTATTTCTAACTAAACCTATTATTGTTAAGTCACAACGAAAACTGATTGTGTGATGCAATATCCCACTTTTGAATATCTCTTATCATACTGTTAGATAGTGCTATCTTGTTCAACTGATAATACATATATAAATTCCAGAAGCTGCCAATCCATCTCGAGCACTACTGCCCATATAAACACAAAATAAAAAAGAAATCCTTAGATTCTGTTTGAGTACTGTGGCAGTGTCATAAAGTATTTCTAATCGCCTAAATTTGCAACTTAGCCCCCTGGGGATTGAAATTTTTTGTTCAATATAACTTGAAATTATCTTATTTAATTGTGAAAATTTCTTACTTAATGTGCAAATATCATTATATATATTTTATTTATTAAATAAGTATTTCTTTGGTAAAAATTAAAACTTGCTTGATAGCAAGTTATGTATTTCTTATTTTATACGATAATAGTCAATTTGGTATTTGATGATATTAAAAATTATTTACTTTGATGATAGCAAAAGTATTTTACTTTATAGTGAGATTCCTTACTTTGTAGTAAAATTTCTTATATTATATACGAAAATGTAAGAATATTTTTTACTTAATTTATGAAAATTCCTTACTTTTTAGTTAAATTTTTTTTATTTAATGTTTTGAAGATATTTGGGCAAAAACAACTCCAGCGGCAGCGGTGGCCGAGTGGTGTTGTTATTGATATTATTATACTATTTTATATTAATATTATTATTTTAATAGGTGGTAACCTATTAATTGTATATTTAGGGTTGAACTCAATGAAATTTGAAATATTTGACAAAAATTTATTTTCTTATGGTGTATTTGGCAATCTACCCTATATATTAATGCAAAAACCTCCTATCTTATATGTCTGTTTCCCACGCTTTGAAAGAAATTTTGGTGTTTCGGTGTCATCAGAGCCTAATATTTATCTAATTTTGTATTTCTCCTTTTATTATATTTTACTAATTTAATACTTTCCTAATATTATATTTTGACTAATTCAATATTTTTCTTTTATTACGTGTTACCCAGTTTAACATTTTCTTTAACATATTTTGTCCAATTCAATATCTTACTTTTATTCTTCTAATATAAAAATATAAATAAGTTGTATCTAATTAGAAAAATCTATATAAGTTGAATTAATTATTATTTACAATAAAATTTGAAATAATCTTATTATAACTTTAAATAATTATTTAAGAAAAATACGAGTTATATAAAATTATTACAAAAGGAAAATAAATATAAAAATATAAATTTAAGTTTTTTTACCTAATCCTAATATAATGAATTGAAAGTAATATTAATAATATATATGAAACACTATTGTTACAACAACAAAAAAAAAGTGAAATAAAAAAGATAAACTACTACTACTACTACGAATTTTTCTATAGAACTAGATAGGGCTCCATTACGGAGCCCTATAAAACACATGACATTCACCCCACCGTGCATTTATAAAAAAGGAAGGAAAAATAAAAAGAAAAAACTGATTAAGGGCTCAAATGAATGCCACGTCATTTATAGGGATCCATTATGGAGCCCTATCTGGTTCTATAGAAGAGCCACTACTACTACTACTACTACTACTACTACTACTACTACTACTACTACTAATAATAATAATAATAATAATAATAATAATAATAATAATAATAAATTATTATTCCTAGGAAAAAATAAATATTAAATGTATTCTAAACCTATTTATCTAATTCCAATATAATGCATCGATACACATATCACCCATTTATTTTAATGCAAAATCGTCTCAACCTATGTGTCTGCTTCGTATGCTTTGTTTGGCAAATAGAAAATTCGGGTGCTTCATTTGCTTATGTGTCATCCGAGCTTAATATTTACCTAATTTAATAATTTTTTTTTATTGTATCTTACCTAATTTAATTTTTTTTATTATATTTTTTACTATTCAATACTTTCCTTGATTCTCCAAGTATAAAAATATAAATAAGTCATATATAATTAGTAGTTAAGATCTAATTAGTTATTTTAATTGAAAGACAAACTACATATGAAATAATTTTAATCACAAAAAAAACTTTATTGTGAAAATAATTAAATAAGCTCTATTGACAATATAATTTAAGATAATTTTATTTCTGGAATCTCAAATATTCTATATAGGTAAAATATGAGTTATTTACAACAATCTAAGTATTTAACTAAATATTAGTAATGTATTCAATCTAAACATAAAAATACTAAATTACATACTAATAATTAATAAACATTGATACCAGTACAATTCGACACGGGTTGAAAGTATGACATCTTTTGAATATTTCAAATATATAACTAATAATTATTAACGAATTTATTTTAAATATTCATATATAAAATGATTTAATAATAATTATTATAAAATAGATATTAGACACGGGTTTAGAATCTGACATCTTTTGAGTTTTTGTAAGTATGTAAAATTATTAATGAATTTAATTTAAACATCAAATACAAAATTATTTAATATTTATAATAATTAATAAATAGATTAGACATGCACAAGGCACGGGTTGAGAATACATTATTTTAATTTTTATTTTAGATTTAAAATTAAGTAATTATCACAAATATTTTTTATATTTATCTTTTGATAAGTCCCGTGTAATACACGGGAGTTAAACAAGTATATATTAATGCAAAATCATCATAATATATGTGTCTGCTTCGTATGCTTCGTTTGGATAATAAATAATTTTGGTGCTTAGGTTGTTTATGTGTCATTTGAGCCTAATATATATACCTAATTTAATATTTTATTTTTATTGTATCTTTTCCTTTTATTATATTTAGCCTAACTTAATAGTTTTCTTTTATTATATTTTATCTAATTCAATAATTTTTTTATATATAAAAATATAAGTCATATATAATTAGTAGAAAAAAGTCTAAATTAGTTATTTTAATTAAAATAAAAATTACATATGAAAATTTTAATTACAAAAAAACTTATTTATAAAATAATTAAATAAATGGTATTTATAAAAAAAGCTGAAAAATATTTTTTTTGAAATTTTAAATATTCCATGTAGGTAAAATTGTGATATATTTTCAATAATTGGGGTATGTAAATAAATGTTAGAAATGAATTCAATCTAAATATTAAAAAATAAAATTATATAATAATAATTAATTAATATTTATTAGACAATATCACAATGCGAGAAGGCTTGAGGGTATGACACCTTTGATTTTTCAAAGTATGTAAATATAATTATTAAAAAAATTAATCTAAACATAAAAATATAAAATGAATTAATAATAATTATTTAATATAGATTAGAGACGGGTTGAGAATGTGACATCTTTTTAATTTTTATAAGTATGTAAATATAATTATTAACGAATTCAATCTAAATATTAAAATATAATATTTATTAATAATAAAATAATTAATAAATTTAATAGTGCACGGGTTGAGAACACATCCTTTCAATTTTTTATTTTAAATTTAAAATTTCATAATTTTCACAAATATTTTTATATTTAGTTTTTTTATAAATCTCGTGTAATACACGGGTGTTAAACTAGTTATTCATATATAGCGAGAGAAAGAGAGAGAGTGGTAGGATCAAATGAGAATGAGTCTTTAGGGGAGAAAATATTTTATGGTCGAAAGATTTGAGGATGATGATGTCATCATGACCCATATTTTAATAATGATGATGTCATAAATATTATTATTTTAATATTAAGAAATTAAATAAAGTTTTTCAAAAAACTTTTAACAAATAAGATTCAGTTTCTTTTTTTTTTTTTTTTCATTTTCAGCGAGGGTTCTGATGCACGAATAAATTATATTGTGCAACTTCTCATATACTATTGTGTATATTTAGTGACACTATTGTTTATTTTCAGTAGTATTATTGTGCATGTCTAATGAGACTTCAGTTTTTTTAATAAAAAGTTATTATTTTTTTAAATTGATTTTTATTTCATTTTCTGTGAAGGTTCCGATGCT
Source organism: Phtheirospermum japonicum (assembly GCA_014905375.1). Classification (NCBI taxonomy): domain Eukaryota; kingdom Viridiplantae; phylum Streptophyta; class Magnoliopsida; order Lamiales; family Orobanchaceae; genus Phtheirospermum; species Phtheirospermum japonicum. The sequence goes on from BMAC01000041.1 coordinate 1,572,363, forward strand.
AATAAACTATATTGGGCAATTCCTCATATACTATGGTTCATATTCAGTAACACTAATGTGCATTTTAAGTTATACTATTGTGCATGTCTCGTGGGACTAAAATTTCAATAATAGGTAGTTAATATCATAATTAATTATAGTATCTTCACATAATTGTGATATCAAAAACTGTATAAAAATGAAAATACTATTGTGCGTGTTTACTTACACTACTTTGCATGTCTCTAATGTTGCAATTATCATTGATTGATATTATAATTTATCATTACATTAGTTCAAAATTGTAATTTCAAATCTCAAAAATGAAAATATGACTATTTGTGGTTGTTCAGTGGCACTATTATGTATGCCCAATCACACTTTTTTTGCATGTTATGTACAAATGTTGTAATAATCATCAATTTACTAATGGCTCGGTGGGCCATTTTGTTCGTGTTTTGGTCGAAATTAACCTTGAGAATACCCTGCATGAGACGGTTATGATCGAGCGTAAAGGTTACCGCAGGTACATGTCCATTGGTTATGAGAACCTGCCCGATTTTTTCTCCTTTTGCAAAACGGTTGGGCACCTGGTTGGCTCTTGTCCTTCCTATAAATCCCGTAACGCTCAAAATGTTAACGAGGATGATTGACGTACAGTTAATTCTCGCCTTTCTTACAAATCCCGTGAAATATAAAATGTTAACAGTGATGATTAGCGTACGGTTAACACCAGACACCGTTGACGTTCGGACTCTAGGGAGGCTAAGGCTCGTACCCGCACGGATACTCACCCGACTCCCGACCCTACTCAGGCCCCCTTGACGACTTCTAACGATTTTAATTCGTTACAGTCCGACATCGATATGGAGTCTCCGATTCACCCCCCTCCGGTGTCTCCCTCGGGCCTCGTTTCCGGAAACCTTATTCTGAAACGCACTACTGCTGTTGCTTCCTCTTCTGCCTCGGTTTAGAAGAGGCCACTCTTATCTCTGTTCGAGATGGGGTCTCCGTCTCACCCCTCTTCGGTTTCTCCCCCGTGTCCCGATTCTGGAAACCCTATTCCAAAATCAACTAAAGCTCCCGTTTCCTCATCCACCTAAGATGAGAAGAGGCAGCTCTTATCCCTCCCCTTGTCTTTGACCGTTTTCAATTCGACTGATATTTTTTGTGACCCCTCTCGATAACTTGTGCTTTATGAGGATCCTGCCTCTTCGAGCACGAGTTCTGTTGATCAGGTGGACATGGGTTCTTCGCATAAGGTTTCTCCCTCGGCGCAACATACTTCAACAGCCCTTCTTGAACGTGAAGAAGGCATTATAGTGGATGATTCAGATATTGGCAGCCAACATCGCACCCCTCATTTTCGTAAGCCTGCCACTAATCGAGAAATAATTGATATAATTAAAAAATTACAACAGGAATCTTCTACTCTTTTCACTATTGACGATACAAAATCCTCTCTCGCCCTCCACCTCATGAGTATTGCTGCTAGTCAATCTTGGGCGGATTTCGCTAATGATGAAGATGTTACTCCTATATGCAGAGTTTCAAAGAGTTCTCTTAAGCGGGGATTCCTTGTGAAGCGCTAATTTCTTTATTTTCGTTTGTCAAATGAAGAATTATTTAGAGTATGATTGGTCGCGTACTGCCACTAATCGAGAAATAATTGATATAATTAAAAAATTACAACAGGAATCTTCTACTCTTTTCACTATTGACGATACAAAATCCTCTCTCGCCCCGCCCTCCACCTCATGAGTATTGCTGCTAGTCAATCTTGGGCGGATTTCGCTAATGATGAAGATGTTACTCCTATACGCAGAGTTTCAAAGAGTTCTCTTAAGCGGGGATTCCTTGTGAAGCGCTAATTTCTTTATTTTCGTTTGTCAAATGAAGAATTATTTAGAGTATGATTGGTCGCGTAGGGGATTCCGCCCCCCAACCCCCCCCCCCCCCCCCCCATATCTCTTTCTCCCTTTTTAATATATTTTTTGCACCCTTAAGAGAAGTCATCAATTTACTAATGTGCATTTTCACTAAACACTACTCTTCAGTTTTACTAACACTATTGTTCATTTCCAGTGGCAGTAATGTGCAGGACATGAAACTAATGATGAAAAGTTCAATGACTATTGTGCATTTTTACTACACTATTGTTCATTTTCTCTAACAATATGTCCATATTAAGCTGATTGATGATATCATATGTAGTTTTTAATATTTATGCACAATACTACTTGGGTTTATGGCACAATAATGCACGAGAAGTTGCATAATATAAATTATCGAAATTCCAATACACGAAAAACTATACTCCCTCCGTCCCAAAATGATAGTCTTGCGGTTTGTTTCACACAAATTAATAAATGAGTAGTTATATAGTTAAGTCATTAATTTAGTTAGTATTTTCCAATTATGACCTTCTTGAATTTATTAATGTCAATTGGAATAGTAAGATTTTACATTGTAATCATAAAATTTTAATTTACAATGTAGAAAACTAGTATTTTAAAAATATTAATTAAGGGTACGTGTGAAAATGAAAATTTAATGATATGTTAAATACAGTAACTGGACTTTCTTTGTGGGATGGACGAAAATTGAATACTGCACTATCTTTGTGGGACGGAGGGAGTAAAAAAAAAAGTTTTTTTTTGGGATTTTTAAAATACAAAATAATGATTAATAAATTAATTATGATATCATTATTGATAAATCTAGAG
>BMAC01000041.1:1575092-1604213 GCA_014905375.1 Phtheirospermum japonicum
ATATATATAATTAGGTTCAAATGAGAACCATGTCTTTATTTGTGAACCTAATGTCAATATGGGCCTTAGATCTAATTAAATTGATGGAGCATATTTTTTGTATATTTTCTTATTTGATTAAAAGTATTGAGATTGTATAATAAAAGCCTTGCTGCTGTATATAACTGAAATATTAATAAAGTATTGTGATTGTATAATAAAAGCTCTGCCGGTATTCAATTAAAGTATCAGTTCACAGGTTCGCAAATAAGGGAGGGTTCTCATTGGAACCCACCCTTATATATATATATATATATATATTAACTAATTCTTTTTAATTTATCCATTAGTGCTTTTATTAAATAATCATATTGCTAATACATTTATTATGTAATCATAGAATATATAATAAGAGTTTTAGAAGTATATAATAAAAGTATTACTATGCTAGTATATAATAAAATCATTTTTAATGTATCAAAATAACACTTTATTTTATATTTTATAAAAATAAATAAATAAAATGTATCTCAAATTGTAGATGTCGAAAAGACGATTATTTTCATTTTTTTATTTAAAACTAGAAATATAATCAAAAAAGTTATGATGTTTTTAAGATCAAACTTTTTTTCTTTCAAAAGTTTAGATTAATATAATTTGTGGTGTTATATATATTCCACTTATATACAATAAATGATAAAGATCCATATTTTATTGTATGTTTAGAAAGTTTCGATTCACATATAATTTATTAGTGGCTTGGAGGTTTACTAGGCGAATTCTAAAGGTCTTGAGTCTTACTAAAATATAGAATTTCTAATTATAAGAGTTTCATAATTTTTGATTTCTAACTAAACTAATATACTAATGGATATTTATATATATAATTTCTCTCTCTCTCTCTCTCTCCCCCTGTCTCTCTCTCGAGAGTATACGATGGAACTAGGTACACCTTGCAAGGTGCACCCTATAATTTAATTTATCATCATATATAACTGACATATATCATCACATATAAATAATACATATCATCACATATAACTCACACATATCATCACAAATAATTGAAAATTTAAATCTAAAATTTAAAATCTAAGATTAAAAAAAATTAACCTAAAACAAAAGATTAAACCTTAAAAATGAAAAACTAATCCCTAAAATAAAAAACTAAACCCTGAAATTAAATATTAAACTCTAAATCCTAAATGTCTATCATATATCATCACATATAACTGACACATATCATAATATATAACTAACACATATCATCACATATAACTGGTAGAATGATAGATTTTGCCGGGACCCTAAAATGAAAAATTAAATAAAAAATTAAACCCTAAAAATGGAAAGCTAAACCCTAAAATGTAAAACTAAACCCTAAACACTAATTTTTTGTCACATATCATCAAGTATAACTACCATATATCATTATGTATAACTGTCATATATAATCACGTATAACTATCATATATCATCACGTAATACAGTGTGCACCTAATAAATTGTCGTCTCTCTCCCTCTATATATATAATAGGAACACGATATATATACATAATTTGTTAAATAGTATAACAGACACACACAGACATATAGATATATATAGGAAAATTCTACCGTGCCCCCACTTTACCATACCCGTACATTTTAAGCCATTAGATCATTCCACTATATAAAAACTGAAATAATCTAACGGTTAAAAATGAATGGGTATGATAAAGTGGGGGGCACTTTAGAACTTCATTTTATATATATATATATATATATATATATATATATATTATATATATATAATATATATATATATAATATATTATATATATATTATATTCTCTTAATTTCTTGATTAATTTCAGTATAAGATGTATGCATAGTCAATGTTGTATCTACTGTTTTAAATTTGAATCAATTTTAAACGTGAATTAGTAGGAGGATGTTGATCCAACTAAAAAAGTCTCTTCCTAAAAGGCTATAATTAATAGTTTATTGGCCATCTATCGTCTCAAGGATGGGGTATTAAGGAGTAACTATCATTTTTAAGGTCTAAATAATCTAATTTTGATTGGGTGGTTTCTTGCAAATACAACTACAATAAGTGTCCATAGGGAGTAACTATCATTTTTAAGATTCTCAATATGTTACATTATTTTTGGGAAATTAAACTTTTCAACCCACTTAGAAGATGTTTTTTTTTTTTTGTCGTTGTGTTGTTGAAAAGTACACACACACACACACACACACACACCACACACACACACACACACACACACACACATATATATATATATATATATATATATATATATATAGTGTAATCTGTTGAAGGAAAAACACAATTAGTGTGCCTTTGTCAACAAGTAACTGATGTAGGGCAATTTAGGTCTTTGTTATCTTTATGTATTATGGAAACATGTACTTTGATACCCTGTATAAAGGGAGTTTTTGATGAATAAGAGAACCCTAATTTCCACCGTCTCATTCGTCTCTCTTTTATGTCTTCTCCTTATACTTCTCATTTTACACGTTATCAGCACGAAACTCTAACCTATTGAGAGTGATCGAAAATAAGCCTCCATAATCTATACACAATTTTCGTGGGTCAAGTTTCTAACTACGTTATATGTTTAAAAAAATTGGTTGCTCGAGTTTCAACCGTTGGATCAAACTCAAATTTTTACAGAACCTTCAAGACCATTTGAGTTACATTCTAAATGGTGGAGATTGGATTTAGAGATACGAGGAAATATATATAAAATTTCAAACAGAACAGAATTTATTTTCGGGATTTTCTGTGCAGCATTTTTCAAAATACGATTGCGCACAATAGAACTGTTGGATCAAGCCAAATTTCGGATATGTCATTCCAAACATATATAGGTTCATAATAAATGGTGAATATTTGAATATGAAGTCTGAAGAATCCGTAAATGAATTTTGAACAGAGCTGGTCCTGTTTCTCGGAACTGTCTGCCCATCTTATTATAAAAACTCAATTACGCACAATCTAACCGTTGGATGAAGCTGAATTTTGGATATATTATTCAAAACACTTAGAGATTGAATCTGTACGGTGAAGATCGGATTTTAAGCTTTTTATAATCCAAAACCTAAAAACAAAATTAGGAAAGAATCATGACTTTGGCAATATGTATATATGGCATGAAATGCAACTAATAAATATTTGGCAAGGTAACTCGAATCACCCTATTATTTATGAAATGCAACTAATAAATATTTGGCAATATGTATATATGGCATGGTATGTATTATTATGCATGTATATGTATATATGTTACCTATGATTATATGCATGTGATGTTATGTGCAATATTGACAAACATGAGATTTTGCAATACTTTAATGATATTCATAGAGTACATAATATATTATTACTTATGCTTTTAGATGATTTCTAAGAAATAGTAAATAAAGTTATTTACACGATTAGATAAGAGATTGATCATGATATTGCCAATATGTTTAGTTAATCATGAATTTCGATGAATTGATAGATTCCATGTATGTTCATCATGAATTTCGATGAATTAATAGATTCATGTATGTTGGTGATTCTCTTCAAGTTTATTTTATAAGCTAGTTTCAATATATGCATTATTGATTGTACATTTGAATATTTTTCATGATAATGAAAGTTCATGAACGATAAAGAATTGTGTAAATAAGTCTTGTGATAATATATATTCACATGATATCAAAGAAAGATTATGACATACTTCAAATTTATTATCTAAAGAAATAGAGTAAACTAACTCAATCTAAATACAATTTAATATACTCAAAAGAAATTGAGTACTACCATCATTGGTTTGATGTGAAAACTAGAAGAACTACAATTTCACAACAATATCACTCATCAACCCCCAATTGACAAAGAATCGTCAAACTTAGTCAAAGTCAATTCTCTAATGAACTCGAGACTTCATATTGACCCAAGATTTTATATTGGAAGTATATGTAGTTTCAAAATCTCAATAAATTCTGGATGTACTCTAAATGAATATTTTGAGAATTTTATGAAATACTACTTCCAAGCCTAAGAATTTAGTGAAAATAAATTGGTTTGCTTACTACAAAGGGTCAATGACTTTGATATGTTGCGACTAAAAATATGTCTTACCATATATGAAGAAGAAAGTCACTTTAAATGACAATAATAAATTAAGATATACGATCTCACTCTATTTTTTTTCCACTTGAGCAAACATACTGATGCATTTGTATAATATTAATTATGATAGTGAGTCGTTAAGAGACATGACATTATTATTCATAATACCAATGTTAGACCTCTGTATAAAGAAATTTCTTGAGGCTAACCAGGATCAATTTGAATAGTGAAAATAACTTCAATGTAAAGGGGAAGGGACATGTTGATCCCTACCTATGTGGAAAGAATGAAGCACAATGTAAGATATATAAGAGTTCGTGATATTTATTGGTCGTGGTAGAAGTCATGGAGGTTCTCAAAATGACATTGCTTAGTCAATGGATATCCTCTATTTCGATTGGTGAAATTTGTTTGTTTCTTACTTTACAAAGAACTTGTGAAAGTATAATCAATCATTCATATTAGACTATTGTATTTGGTCTTAAAGTTTATTTTGAGTTAGATTTATGTGATGTGGCCTGATCTATTTGTTTCTGGCTTATTGGCAAATTTTGTATTTCACTCTAAAGCATTGAATGTACTTGAGTTTATTTACCACACATTCACATACAAGGTTCATGAGAAAATTATTAGATATAATGTAACATATCTAGTAAATAATGTAAAATATTAGAATGATAAGTATTTCATTCATGTCTGGAGGAATGTGAGAATTTGTCGAGGATTAGACAATTATTCACTTAATTGATATTTATATGTGACAAAGTCTTGAGCCTGGTGGCACATTGATTAAAGTCATAAAAGCTCATTATGGACCAAGAGCGAACGAACCTTGTTAAGTTTGATGATATTCATGTTGATGATTATCACTAAGAAGTACATTATGAGAATGGAACTATACTTTTAATTATGGTTTTAGAGTCAATCTAGTAATTTTACTTTACTACTTTTTGATAATTGAATCATAAGATATGACCAACAAAGAACTTTTGGACACGACTCATTCAGATTTTGACACGACTGACATGGATTCTTTGGTCATCGTGATATGATGGTCCATATTATAAGAAATTAACATGGACATTTTTCATTTTGAGTGAAACACAAAACGAGATAGAAATTTAATGCACAGTATAGTGTCGAACTAATGTTGTTCAATTGCAACAGTGCATTCTAAAGTACTAGGAGCACTACATACATTCATATTTCAAAGATACATCACTCATTATTTCAAAACTTGTTCATTAGCAAAATTGTATGATTGAGACCAGCATTTGATAAAGATACAAAGTATAATATTTCATTCTTATAATTGATAAATGGTGATACATGTGGACATGACCATTCAAAATGCGCATCATTCAAGTATTTTATAGTTTTGGTCGATGCTTCAGCACGTATTGTCCATAAAAATGTTGCATTTGCAAAAATTCTAACACATTTAATATAAAGTACTTGATGTCTATTGCATTTTAATAAAGATCGATGTACTGGATCTTGTACCCTAATTTGCATATACAATAAGGTCTCAAAGAAGAAACCATCAAAAGAAATATAGATGGTGACTAAGACAATATTTATGCGCACTCATTTGTCTCTGCACAGGGTTATGCAATATTGCACGCACCTCTTACTTATTCATTTATGAACCCCTGCTAACCAAATATTTTGTGTGCCAGTTGATAACTGGATATAAGCCTGATAATTCATATCTACGCATATTTGATTACGCATTATATGTGCCTATTGCGCCCCCACAGCGCATTCATATGGTTTTCTAAAGACGATTAAGTATTTATATTGGATATGAATCTCTAACAGTCATCGGCTATTTAATACCTTTAACAGACGATCTCTTTATCGCTAAATTAGCGAATTTGTCACTCAAATGAGACAATCTTCCCGTCGTTAGGGGGAGATAAGAAAAATTATTTTCTAATGGAACGACAGGAATAGTTTCATACTATGTCTCATTATGATCCCCGCATTCACAATGTAACGTGAAAGAAAAGTATAGTGAACAATTGATCTTCAATATATAGAAGACTCAATTTCTAAAGTGACGATATCATATATATAAGCTGCAAATGTGTCTGCAAGGTTAAAAGTCCCCATAAAGGGCACAATGTCGCAAATTAAGACATTGCAACCATACTTAGTGGAGGTGTGGTTGAGGCCGTGACTCCCAAAAGGAAAAGGGGGAGGTCACTTGGTTCGATCAATACTCGCCCAAAGAATAAGAGGGCACGTATGGCACAAATTCAATTAATCATCAATGAAGATAATGACTCTCATGCGATTATCTCTGATTATACTTATGTCCATGAATCATTACTGGAGGACGCTCCAATGTTTAATATGATTCAAGAGAATAAAGAAATCTCAATGTACAATATGAGTTTATATGAGTTGATGGAAAGATCTTCTACACACATTGATGATATATACATTGTTGCTCAAGGAGTCATAGAGCACAATAGTATCGAACCACACTCTATTGAAATATCAATATAGAGCAAATTGACCTAAATGTAAAGAATCAATCTAGGTAGAACTAAATTCACTGACAACAAGGCAGGTATTTGGTCTGGTAGTGCTAACCTCACTAAGTGTAAAGCCTGTAGGACATAAACAAAGTTTTGTCAGAAAACGCAATGAGAAAAATAAAACCATAAGATGCAAATCTATACTTGAAGCAAAAAGTTTCTCAATACGCCTTGGAATTGACTATGGGGATATGTACTCTCCCGTAATAGATGTTATAATTCCAAAGAATTGATAATGCAGCTTATACCTATGGTTACACCATATCTCTATAGGGATCGTGATTTAGAGATATATATATGAAAGTGCTTGTTGGCCTTTCATTGCCAAGGCAAGTGACTCTAAGCCACGGAGTGCATTTGCAATTAAATTAAAACACTCACTTTATGGATTGAAATAATCCAGACGGATGTGGTATAACCGTCTAAGTGACTACTTGATTAGGAAAAGATAATCTACGCCCTTCCATATTTATAAAGAAAATAAGTTTCAAGTTTGCGATTATAATTGTATATGTCGATGAAAGAAACATAATATACACTCTTAATGATATAAGAGATATCGCTAGTTATTTGAAATTTTAATTTGAGATAATGCACCATGGGAAAACTCGGTCATGTTAAGGCTTTAAACTAAAACTGAATTTTTGGAATACTAAATTCTACAGTTTGTATACATCCAAAGATGATCAAGAAATTAAATATGGATAAGTGAAATATGTTAGCACTCCTATGATTGGTCAAAGTGAAGATATAAGGAAATATCAAATCCATCAATGGAATGACAAAGAACTGGTGGGAGCTGAAATTCTCTACCTACGTACAATATGCGCATTATTGTACCATTACTAATACACTTGACCAAATATTAATTTCTCAAAACTGTTATCTTGATTTGACTCAAGAAAGCGCAATGTCACTGGAATGGAATCAAAATGTAATTTGATACCTAAAAGAAACCATTGACGAGAGTTTATTTTTCCCATTCATAAATATAATTGGGACTGCAGATGGTCTTCTAATCCCTATAGAAAATGTTGAGTTTACTTCCTACTTTGAAACACCAAATAGTATCGTTGATGTTGGTTACTCATTCGATCTATGTAAAGAGATCATTATCATACATGTAGTAGTTCGTGAGTATCTTCGATAAATGTTATGATCATTCATATATTTGATAATAGTGGCTTGAACTCTATCACTGAAGAAAATGTGATAATACGAGTAATATTACCACAACTCTTCTATAATCAACAACTATGCACTTTCTCAAGAATCAAGTAAATTGAGGAAGTGGAAGCTTTCAAAGTTCTCTTGATAGATGTACATATCAAAGAGAGGTGTACTTTAGGGGTGTCTCAACATAGGTGTGTTGTACTCTCTTTCCTTAGACCAAATTTTATCTTTCCCATTGAGTTTTGTTACTTGGCAAGGTTTTAACGAGGCAACAATAAAATACCATTTCACCCTTTGACTTGGCACAATGGGGAGTGTGGAAGGAAAACACAATTAGTGTGCCTTCGTCAACAAGTAACTGATGTAGGACAATTTAGGTATTTGTTATCTTTATGTATTATGGAAACATGTACTTTTATACCTATATAAAGGGAGTCTTTGATTAAAGAGAACCTTAATTTCTACCGTCTCCTTCGTCTCTCTTTTATGTCTTCTCCTTATACTTTTCCTTTCACATAATCATCATTTAAGACTTGCAAAACAAGATTCTTACAAATGCATTCAAAGGGTAGTTTAGGTAACCACACTCACCAGGTCCACGGTTACCATACTTATTTTCTTTCAAAATTATATAATTCCACTTAAGTATTTGTTTGAATTAAAGATTTTGTTTTGACTATTTTTTCTGGATAAGATTCAGTTTCTCATTTATTATCTTTTTTATGAGAAATGAATTTAACCAACAAATCAATGGTATTCATTCCTAATATTTAGATATATTTCTATGTTTAATAAATCAACATGTGACGATTTTTCCCGTGATTATTGAATTTTGTAATTTTGAATTATTGCTTATTTTTGTTTAGAAGTTGGAGTCTAATTCTCTAAAATCTTCAAGAAATTTTGTGTATCCCAATCGATATCCTTCTTATTGATCTTGATGATATTTTTTACTCTTACATGAATTTCATTGTATTGTGATTTTATTGAATTAATTTGTGTGTTTTTAAAAAAATATAGTGTGTATAGGTTTTTTTATTTCTTGCACTCTATGTAAATAATTTACCTAGTGAACAAAAAAATATATATATTAATGGGCAAAAACGCTTTCTATTTTGTACTTATTGAAGATATTATAATACTCTTATCAACCTCAAAATGTTTCACCTAGTTTTTAAAATATATACCTAATTTTTGCCTTATTTTTCTTAACATAAAAGAAAAAATGGAAGCATGCGTGGCCTTTCTGTATTGAAGTATCAACTCAATTGAATTAATGTCTTCATTTTATCTTACAATTGTTCCTTAATATGAAAAAACTAAAAATAAAAGGACTACTTATTCCTTGGAAGATTGAGTTTTTTTTGTTTGTTTTTTTGGTTTTTTTTATGTTATTTCTCTCTCTCTCTCTCTCTCTCTCTCTCTCTCTCTCTCTCTCTCTTTTTCCATATAAAAAGAGTATTACGAGAATGAAAGACATGAATACTGTAGAGTCTGTGTGGGTTCCATAAACTCATTTCACAAAATAATGTTATATTACATGATTGGTCAATTTGGTGGAAACCTTGCTGGATCCCACCGAGGTGACCAACCAGGTCGTGCCATAGAATTTCTAAAATAAAGGGGAATGTATTTAGTAAAAATGAATATGTTTTATGTGTTAATGTGTAGTGTGTGTATTGTGTGTAAAATGTGTAGTGTATGGTGTGTATGTAAATATGTGTTGTGTAAGTAAAATGTGTGTAAAATAAGTCTTGTGTGTGCATGTAAAATATTTCTTTCCCGTTCTTTCACAACGAGACCCACCTATACTGTAACGGTAATGAACCCTGAAAGTTAGCTGGATAGCTGACCCTCGTAGTCCGTTCTTGACCGAGTGAGAACATCATTTTTATGTTTTTTTTAATGGGAATATAACATGTGTGTTGTGTGTGTGTTTAGAATATGTTTTTTGTGTAGTGTGTGTTATGTGTGTAATGTGTGAGAAATGGATGTAGTGTGTACTTTGTGTATGAAATGTGCATTTTGTGTGGAATGGTGTGACATGTATTTAGTGTATGTCCCTACAAAAAAATAGCAGACACCGAGGAATTTGGGATACGATCCCTTAGTGAATACATAGGGAATTTGTAATTGAGTGAAATATCGAGGGACTTATCCATAGGTAAATAATTTTTCGGTGTGTCTCTCGTTATATCAGCATTATTGTTTACCACTATTGTCCCCAAGTGAAATACCGATAGAATACGCCCCTCGGTACAATGAATATTTCAATGAAAAAAAAGTAAAAAGTTCAAAAAAAAAAAAGAGAGAGAGAGATTTTTAATTCCCTCACAAAAGACTGAAAGAATTCAATTCCCTCGGTTTGTAAATGAGCGACTGTCAATTCGTCGGTTTAAACCGATTTTCAATTCCTTGGTTTTTTCGTGTGGGAATTTCAAATCCCTCGGTTTAAAAAATATATAATAACCATTAATATAACTAATATAGTGTCATTTCATACACATAAATGTAATTAATGTGACATTAATATATAGTTCTCATCGACTGTATTTTTATTAATCGATATATTATATAATTTTAATAGTATGTATGATACAATCAATCTTATTATACCACTCCTAATTAAAGATCGATCGAATTCAACTACATATGTAATTAACGCAAGCGCGCTATTTTTTTTAAATATATGTTACTGTTGTTTTTCATGTTTTACAATCACAGAAAATACTAATCGATCGGTAATCTTATTATTTTCAATTTCTCTTATTAAAAAAACAAAAACACATGGGATTTTGAATTCCCTCAGTTTTTTTGTGAGGGAATTCAAAATATTTTTGTTTTTAAAGAAAATAATAATAATAAAGTAATAACATTAATACAACTAATATAATGTCATTTTATACACCTAAAATGTAGTTAATATGAAGTTAATACTTAATTCTCATCAACTGTATGATACAATTGATCTTATTATACTACTCTCAATTTAGGTTCGATCGAATTCAACAACATATGAAATTAATGTAAGTGTGTTTTGATTGAATGAATTATGACAAACGACTTCCAATAGACGGAATGTAAATTCCCATAAATAAGTATATTTAATCAATATATGCATGCTGAAACTAAAGCTTGAAATTAATTATCATCTAGATTTTTTAAAAAATAATAAAAAATATGAGGGAATGGGAATCTTTCGGTAATACCCAATATATTTTGTCCCTCGGTAATACCCAATACACATATAAGAACTAGGGTTTCGACAACCCATTTTTGTTCTTTCTTCTTCTTCTTCTTCTTCTTCTTCTTCTTCTTCTTCTTCTTCTTCTTCTTATGTTGTAGATGGCCCTAACCCGCTCAGTTATCCTTGTCGACAAGCATTTCGCACGGGATGTTGTCATACCCACAATCGACTTCACTGGTGCCCTGCTCAAACCCGCCGCCAAGGGCTGCTACTAGCAACTCCTTCCACTGACTACACACAGCCTGCTCCACCCACTGACAACTGTCGTTGCCCACTGCTGCCACTCTAATCGTCATCGCCCCTGTTACCTCTGCCGCCTTTGCATTAACCAACGATGCCAGCGGAATCAAGGAGGTGAGTTTTATTGATTTTTATTCTTTTTATCTTTTATTTTAATGGGGCGCAGGTGATTACGGAGGGAGAGCTAACATTGGCAGTGGTGTTAGGGAAACATGAGTTGCAAGCAAAGAGACATTTGAAGTTTTTGATAATACGAGGGAGGTCGGCGTATAACGCGATATTAGGCTGACCTACCCTCAATGCTTTCCAAGCAGTAACGTCAACGTACCACATGAGTATCAAATATCCGGTGGGAGATAAAGTGGGGGAAGTTATTTCCGAACAGCAGGTCGCAAGGTCGTGTTATCAAATGACGGTCAGAAAGGGGTTAAGCGAGAACAAGTGAGAGAGACGCGAAGAGGTACCAGAGGGCATACTTAGTGCGAAAAAGGTAAAAGAACAAGAGAATTATGTTTGTCCACACGAGGAGTTGATGGAAATTTCGTTAGAAGAAGGTCGCCCGGAATACACACTACGAGGATTGGGACCTTGATGGCAGAAACATTGAAGGAAGAGGTAATAGAATTATTGAGGGAATTTCGGGATGTTTTTGCTTTGGGGGATGGAGAACTGACAGGAGTATCTCCGGAGGTCGCGCAACATCATCTGAATGCAGATCCGGAGGCGAGGTCGGTTAAACAGAAAAGAAGGCATTTTGGACTTGAGCTGGACAAAATAATTGAAGAAGAGGTGCAGAAATTATTGAAAGTGGGTCACATTCGAGAAATTCAATTTCCAGAATACTTATCCAATGTTGTGATAGTGCCAAAGCCAGGGCATAAACAGAGGATGTGTGTAGACTTTTGTGATTTGAATAAAGCCTGTCCGGAGGATTATTATCCGCTGCCACGAATTGATCAATTGGTAGATTCAACCTCAGTGTGCGAGATGCTAAGTATGATGGATGCCTCACAAGGGTATCACTAAATACATCTTGCAAAGGAGGATCAGCCCAAGGTGAGCTTTGTTACTTCGACGGGGACGTATTGTTTCGTGTCCATGCCCTTTGGTTTGAAAAATACAGGGGTGACCTATCAAAGATTGGTGGAAAAAATGTTCAAAGAACTGTTGGGATCCACTATGGAGGTGTACGTCGATGATATGTTGGTGAAGAAAAAGAAAGTAGAATCCCATGTGGAGGACTTGAGAAAAATGTTTCTTATACTAAGGCAGTAAGGGATGAAGCTTAATCCAAAGAAGTGTGCGTTTGGTGTGCGATCTGGGAAATTCTTGGGATATATGGTAACTGATTTGTACATATTTGTATGTGATTTTCGTGTATTTTTGCATCGTGTGTTGTGTGCTTTTAGGGTGTTTAGGTTTATTTTCCTATCGTTTTTCTTCCTTTTGATGTTTTTCATTTCATTTCGTGTTTAATGTTTTTCTACTATATTTTATAAGTATTAGTCTAATTTTGCTTTATTTTAGTATTTCAGCTCGAGACGAAGAAGACGGGACGAGCGACGTGACACGTGCAGCCGACGTACGCAGCCATCGGCCGCGTCGACACCTAGGCCGCCCGCATTGGTCAACATTAAGTCGACGCCCTGGTCGAGGAAAAGATTGCAGTAGTGTCAACCACGCCCGCGTCGGTCGACACCAAGGTCGACGCAACTTGCAGTAGTGTCTATTCATTTATGCGTCGGCCGATGCAACGCCCTGCCGATGTGCACCGCCTTGCCTAGCCGACGCACACGTCTCGGACAGCGTCGATCGACGCTCGGCACGCATCAGTCGACGCTCCAGCAGTTTGAGCAGTTATTTCGGGAAAATCTATAAAATCCCATTGGTTTCTTCATTTTAGGCGTGCTGGAACTTGGGGGGAAGTTTCAGAATTCGTAGAGAACCCTCGGTTCTTGCCACCCTTTCGATTCATGCAAGATTAGAGTTTTATAGTTCGTCGTTTTGTCATTTCTATTCCGTTCGTCGTTCAAGTCGTTCCTCGTCGATGAAGACTCGTTCGATGGCTGCTGTTTCCTTTATGTTATAAGTGTTTCTGAACTTTGTTATTTGCTTTTTGTATTTAGCTTTGGTTATCTTTAAATGTTTATTTTAATTTAGTCGTATTCCTTTTACCCTTTTTTTCTTGTTGTTAATTTATGTTTATTGCTTTAGTAGTTTAGTTGTGATTTCTTGTTAGATTAGTTGTTTGGTTTTAATGTTCATACTTTTGTTGATGCGATCGAATATGTTAATTCTTTTTTGCTAAATTTATCGTTCTAATGTGCCTAGGGTCATTTAGAACCATCGGGATTGAAAACCCTGATCGTGGAGATGATCCTGGCGCACTAGAATCCTCGTTTTCATAATCGTTTCAAACTTTCGATTTAATTGCTCGTAGATGTTAGAAACCCCCAAATCAAATTGGATCGCATGTTTAATTTTGTTTTTATTTCGTTTTTATGTTCGTGAAATTAAACACCGGAATAGCTTCCAATTAGTATTCCTTGTGATTTGACTCGAGTCCAACTTATCGCCTACAATATCTCCGTTCTCTTGTGGATGAGCTTTTAACTTTTAAAGCGAAAGAGTTTGATTCAATAACATAGAGGGGTATTGAGGTTAACCCGGAAAAGATGCGGGCTATTTTGGAGATGCCGCATCCTCGTATAGTGCGCGACGTACATGTGCTTACAAGTCACATTGCACGTCTCAACCATTTTGTTTCCAGGTCGGCAGAGAAGGGTGTCCCCTTCTTCAGGGCACTCAGGAAAGGATCCAAGTTCGAATGGACCCGAGAAAGAAGCGGGTGCATTTGACAAACTGAAAGAATATTTAGCCGAAATATCATTGTTGACCAAGCCGATGCCAGGGGAAGACCTGATCTTGTATATATCGGTTGGAAAGGTCGCAGTAAGTTCGGTACTCATCAGAGAGGATGCGGGTACCCAGAAACTCATCTATTACATTAGTAGAATGCTGCGGGGAGCTGAGTTGATCTATTCCGAGCTGGAGAAGGGAGGTTTTGCACTTATTTGTACAACCCGGAAATTGCGGCCATACTTTTTGAGTCACAGGGTGAAGGTACGTACTAACTTAGTTCTCAAGCAGGTCCTGAGTAACCCAAATGTGTCTAGAAGGTTAGTAAAATGGGCGGTGGAGCTGAGTGTTTATGATGTAGTATACGAACCTAGGGCATCCATCAAAGCACAAGTGTTGGCAGATTTCCTGCAACAGATGGTGCGTCCATCTGAGTCAGGGGACGAGACAGAGGCGTGGGTATTACATACTGATTGGTCGACTATGGTGTCAGGAGCGGGGCTGGGGATTGTGTTAACCAGCCCGAAAGAGGAAAATTTAGAATTTGCGATAAAGTTAGGATACGGGGCGTCTAACAATGAAGCTGTGTATGAAGCAGTATTACAAGGTATGAAAATGGCGAGCGAACTTGGAGCAAGGAAGGTATGGGCATATACGGATTCTCAATTGGTAGCTCGTCAGTTTGATGGGTCTTTTGAGACAAAAGAAGAGCGCATGGCAGTATACTTAAAGAAATTGCAGGAAGAGGCTGGGCATTTTAAGGAGTTTAAACTAGAACATTTGCCGCAGGCTGAAAATACTCTGGCTGATCAGCTCGCCCAGATAGTAGGTGCATTGGGGACTTGTGATACTCAAAAAATTACGCTAATGGAGTTAAACCATATTAGTGTGGAAAAAGGGATGGAGATAATGAAGCTCGAAGTTAAAGATGATTGGCGTACGCCTATCTGGGATATTCTCGTTAAGGCAAAAGAAGGCACAGAACGGTTGTCAACAAAGGACTATGGGGATCACGCAAAAAGTAGAGCGCTGGTGGGGATAACATTGCGGGCTGGTTTCTTTTGGCCAGGTATGAAAGGTATGGTTGGCGACCTGGTCAGGACTTTTAAAAAGTGTCAGATGCACGCTCTGGTTACGCATATACCGGCGGAGGATATGATGCTTATGAGCTCTCCTTGTCCCTTTGCACAGTGGGAGATTAATATTGTGGGACCTTTTCCAAAAACACCGGGCAATAAACAGCACCTGGTGGTGGCAGTCGATTATTTTACAAAATGGGTGGAAGCTGAAGCGGTAACGGGTATAAGCTAGCAGGACATGATGGACTTTATTTTTAATAACATGTTTTTCAGGTTTGGTGTCCCACGAGTGTTGGTGTTGGATAATGGAAGCCAATTCAACAGGCAGAAAATCCAGGATTGGTGCAAAGAGATGGGGATGAAGCAACGATTTGCTTCTGTGGCGCACCCCCAAACTAATGGGCAAGTTGAGGTTACTAACTGTATTATTGTGCAGGGTATTAATCTACGGTTGGAAAATGTAGGTGGGCTTTGGGAGGAAGAGCTCGCGTTGGTCTTGTGGGCTTACCGAATAACTCCTCGAACTTCTACAGGGGAGTCGCCATTCAGTTTGGCCTATGGGATGAAAGTTGTTATTCAAGCTGAGATAGTAGGGGGGGTCGCAACGCTTATCGACATTTAATGTGGAAGAAATCGAAAGGCTAGCAAGAGGAGCAATTGAAACGATTGGTGAGATACGAGAGAAGGCTGCGGCCCGGGTAGAACATTACAAACAAAGGATACATGCTGCTTTTAATACATGAGTTAAACATCGCTGCTTTCAGGTTGGTGATTTAGTATGGAGACGGGCTGATGCATTGCATAAAACTAGGAAGCTTGATCCAAATTGGGTAGGGTCGTTCAAAGTGATCAAAGTGCTACGTGGAGGAGCAAACACACTCGAGAATGCCGAGGGGAAAGCTCTACCTTGGAGCTGTAATGTTTGTCATCTAAAGAGGTATTATGCCTAGATGGCGGGCTATTTTACTTTTAACCCTTTGGGGCGGATGTTGTTTTATTAACCCTTCGAGGTGAGCTGTTTCACTTTTAACCCTTCGGGGCGGATGTTTCATTAACCCTTTGGGGTGGGCTTTTTTACTTTTAACCCTTCGAGGTGGATGTTGTTTCATTAACCCTACGGGGAGGGTTGTTTCACTTTTAACCCTTCGGGGCGGGCTGTTTTACTTTTAACCCTTCGGGGCGGATGTTGTTTCATTAACCCTTCAGGGTGGGCTGTTTCACTTTTAACCCTTTGGGGCGGGCTATTTCACTTTTAACCCTTCGGGGTGGGCTGTTTTACTTTTAACCCTTCGGGGCAGATGTTGCTTCATTAACCCTTCGGGGCGGGTTGTTTCACTTTTAACCCTTAGGGGCGGGCTGTTTTACTTTTAACCCTTCGGGGCGGACTGTTTTTTGTTTTACCCTTCAGGGCGGATAATGGTTTTTTGTTGTACCCTTCAGGGCGGATAGCTTTTTGCAATATTTAATAAAGCTGGATGAACATCTCATGATTTTTTTTACGAATAATTGGGTGGTGTGATTTTAAGTATGTTTGATTTACATATTTGAGGTCGCTTCTGGGAGGAATTTGTTTGACTTACATATACTTCCTTGAGTTTTATGTTTTTATGAATGGTTATATTTTTATTAAGCGATGCAAGCAAACGTCTTTATTTTACATGTTCCGAGTTATCTATATTGAATTTGTGGTCTCACTTATGGAATTATAGATTGTGGTTGTGGCAATATTTATATTTCTAGGATTTGTTTTGCGATCTTGAATTATAATTGTTGGACAAGTTGTTGGAACAGGCTAATATGTAAAGGGCATGATAAGCAGAATTATTCATAAGTCATGCGAGCAAATTACAGGTTTTAAGAAAAACAACAAGCTTTCAGGTCGTGCTTGGCCCAGGTGCAGGAACGAAATCTTCCAGAGGTGCGTCCAGCTAGGCAGTCAATTTGGCAGATAGCACGACTCAGCCTTGACAGGACAGCCACCACTTCGCATCTTTTGGCTGCTTCAGGTCGCCCTTCCTAAAGCTGAATATGGTGAGCATGTCGATGATAGCCGGCACGTCGGGGGTATATGAGACGTTAATGGCTGCGACCTAGTCCTTGATTATCCCCGCGGCTTTGTATACCCACTCTCGGCTGCCTACTACCATCTTGCCAAAGTACACAGAGGATTTCTTGTAGGCTTTCAGTAGCTCCCTCGATAGGCATCCATGTACTTCTGGCCTGTCTCGCTTGTCAAGAAGGTTCACCGGCCTTCAACGATGCCTTTCTTGTGTGCAACTCGACCAACCTCTTGCACCTGCTCCTCTAGCATTTGGATTTGATCCTTAGATTTGTTGGCTGCCCTGATCGCCTTATCCTTCACGCTCTCCACTTGGCTCTTTAGGAGGTTTAATTATCTCCTCTTCGTGAGCTGCCAGCTCTTGACGAGCTTTATCCAGGCCACCCTTTGTTAGTGACAGTTGCTGCGTTTGCTGTTAAGCCTGGAGGGTCAGTTCATCACAGGTTTTCTAGAGCTCGCTCTCGTTGGATCGGGCCAGCAACTGAGTGGACAGAGCGGAGTATATAGTGTCCAGCTGCATAAAATAAGTCAGGAGAAAACAAAGGGGAGAAATATGGATTAGTAGGTTGTTAAAGGAGGCCAAGTTTGGGAAATTGAAGTTACCTGGGTCAGCATACGTTCCTGGAGGAGAGCTTTTATCTTGGCCGCATCTTCATAGTTGGCCAACTATTTTTCTAGGTCTGGCGAGATGGATGTAGCGGCATCATGGGTTTTCGGCGGCGGCGGCAGTGTTTTGGAGCGAAAGGAGTAGCGGGTGTTCGGGATGATCGCTTCCCCTTAGAGAATTTTCAGACCAATGGCGCCTCATCAAGGTCGTCCTCCATCTCTGAGTCATCCTCTCCCCCAAATGCATGATTCAACACCTCATTCACGTTGAGAATAGGAGGTGGAGGTGCTGATGTGACAGCGGGCTGAGGATCAGCTTGTATAGTGGTCTCCTCAGAGCTCGATTAGATGCAGGAGCTGACGAATACATCTGTAATAATGGAGCGGTGAGTTAGCATTAATTTATGGCTATTGTGGATAGTGGTGTGAAGTGTCATAACTCAGGAGACCTACCGAACTCCGATCTGGTCATTGCAAGATCTGAGTCGACAGGACGAAAGTCGATGCCCACGAATTTGAAAATTTTGGACCGACTAGTGAGTTGCACCAAGTCAAATGGGCGTTTACTCCACTCTGCGAGCTGGTCAGAATATTTTTTGTACAAAATGGGAAAATGTTTGGAACTGGAAGGATCGGTTTGTTTCGGGGTGTGGTACCACAGCTCGCTATTAAAAGGCCATTCCTCAGTATTATAAATAAAAAAGAAGTTTCTTCGCCATTCAGGTACTTTCGACAGAAGATTTACCAGAAAGCGAGATTTGCCGGAACGAGTAGAAAAATAAAACGAGTTTTTTTTTTGTATTTTATTTGAAAACAGAAGTGGAAGAAACCTGGATCAGGCTGAGTATTATAATATTTACACAATATAATATAGCGTGCCATGAATTTCATGGAATTGAGTGACAATTGAAGAAGTGGAATTTTAAAAACACGAGCTGTATCGATATAAAATTTGTGCGGTGGAAATCTGGATCCCGACCTAAGCTGCTCGTCAAAGAGTGTAATGTGATTTGGGGGAGGTTTCATGGGGTCTAGTTTTTGGATGTTAGGTAAAACCATTTTGGCGGTCTCAGGGAGATTAATTGTTTGTTGAAATTCTTCAATTTTTCTAGGTCAGGGAGTATCCAGTGGTTATGTTTAATTACCCTGGTCGTTTGGGGTAATGGGTATAGGTCTCCAGCATCTAAGGACGTTACCAAAGTCACAGAATTTTCTAAAAAGTGTTCGCATTGTGATGTGGATGGATTGCTGGGTTTATCTAATGGAATGACCTCAGGTATATTTTCAATAGTTAAAGGGGCAGGCGAGGGGTCCTCTGGTATGTTCTCTAATACGGCTTGGGCATCGGTGTAAGCTCTATTCTGGGCTTCAAGTTCCGACCAACTGACGTCACCTACCGGTTCGTCGTGCAGGCCGGAGGAAGGGGGAAAATTTGTCTTCGTCTTCTTTTAAGAATGTAAGGGTTTTTGGTAGGATTGGAATCGGGGGAGAGATCTGGATTTTGAGAATAAGGGTTGGAAGATGCTAAATTCGCCATTAATTTAAAAACACGAAGAGAAAGAAACATAAAAATATAACAACATTCAGCGGATGCGATACACATATAATTTTAAATTGAAATTAATTACTGAGGAGGGACGATCTAGGGGACTTACTCATTTTCGTTGTCGTTGATGTCGGAGATGGGCGGCGTGGTGTTGCTGATTTTTTGTAAAGTGGGAAGACTGCAAGCTTTTTTACAGAGCGAAAATGGTGATTTTGCTTGTGTTTTTGATAAAAGTGATGGGTAAGTGAAGATGGAAGGGTTTTTGTGTATATTGGGCGGCGAGAAAGCTGATGGGACAGATTCGAGCGGGAATTTAATAGGGTTTTTGAGATTATTTTGGGACTTTCATTTCTGGACCAGCATATTTATTATATTACGAGAAAATGAGGAGATGGCACGTGTCCGACATGCTGCCAGGGGTGCATTTAATGAATCTTTAATGGGATGTGAAAGAAAGGGAAAAGGCGTATTTTGACTTTTTGAACACTCATGATTATATTTCCTTGGTTAACTGTGCCTGGGTACGACTACAGGTCGCGGATGGGTGGTTTTATGATTTCAGACCGATGGGTGTACAGGGTCAGTGAGCATATAATATGGGGACTTATAAGCGACATATTCTTCTGGGAGGAGCATTCTTACTGGGGTTGAGCGAGCTGATCTTGGTGAACGAATAGTATTATAACTCGAAACGGCGAGTTGGGATATTCTGAATTATGTTATGGTAAGCGAATAGGGCGATTTATTTATGATTTATGTTTAAGTTTTTATGTGTGTTTTCAAGTGATTGCGTTCTTTAATATTTTTACATATTCTACCAAATTTCGTACCTCAATCAGCCAGAATATAGGGGACTAGCTGATACGACACTAAATATTCATGCTGGTATTTATGGAAAGCGACCTCATTTCTTGGAAGGAGCATTTCTTCTGAGGGGTGGGCGAGTCGGTTTGTAGAGTAGCGACCTGAAGTATGAGGATGAGTTCTCATATAGGGTCGCGACCTCTTATGATTTTATTAGTTGGGCGTTATCTGTTAGCTCGGTCATGGGCTTTATAAATATTAGGCCCGAATGGGCTAATATGGATGGTATTGTGGGATCCCGGTGGATCTCCTTGGCCAATTCTGGTAATTTAATGAGTAATTTATTATTTATGGGAACTTAGCATACAGGAGAAATCCTAAAACTAAGTCGGTCACGATATTTATGGAATTATGGTGGGAGAAGGTAACCCTAGCTTGGGGAACACTTCTCTTGTCTATATAAAAGGGGGTGCACGCCTCTCTTTATTTTAAGTTGATTTTATCCTACTTTAAACTCTCGAAAACATCTCTCGCACTCGCTAACTTAAGCATCGGAGGACCTTCGCCGGGGCCGTCCACTGCCTTGGCTGAAGGTATTATTTTGCAGGATCAGTTAGGTCGCCAGGAGGCTTTTGGGATATCAACCAGGTCGTTGTGGCGCTATTACATCATTGTTCAGGTCGCTGATCTCAAATTTGAGATTAGTACCCCCTATTCTTGGTAACCAAT
Source organism: Phtheirospermum japonicum (assembly GCA_014905375.1). Taxonomy (NCBI): domain Eukaryota; kingdom Viridiplantae; phylum Streptophyta; class Magnoliopsida; order Lamiales; family Orobanchaceae; genus Phtheirospermum; species Phtheirospermum japonicum. The sequence continues at coordinate 1,596,089 of BMAC01000041.1, forward strand.
CTTTTTGGTTTTATCAATGGACGAGCCATGTTAACTTGTAAGCAGAAATCGAGTGTAAATTGTGGGTTCTATGAAGTAACGTGATCCAGTCTGACATGATATGGAATATGAGATAACAAACTTTTCGCCCAATTCAATTCTTGATATAAATACACTCGTATGTGTGTATACATAAAACACGAAACTGGTACATTACCGTTTTTCAACTCTTGTTTGGAAAATAAATACTAAGACCCCATTTATTAAAGAGAGGTTTGAGTCAAAATTAGAGGATTTGACTCAATTCAGAGGATTGGCCAGTTAAGTCCTCTAATTGGTATGTTTGGTAACAGAGGTTACAATTAGCATTTGGGGTCCAAAAAACTAATTTTGAAAAACCTCCATATATGAGCTTTTTGAGAAAGGTTTTGAAAATGACATGAAATGATATTTTTGTTCTCAATTAACAATTTTATTTTGTTAATTTACATACAAGAATTTATTACAATTACATAATAGTAATAATTATCCAAATTAAATTAATATATTAAAAAATTGACAACTCAATTTTTTTTATAATAATAAATTTCAAATAATGATTATTGTTTTGTAAAAATCACTTTAATTATTCAATATATTGTAAAATTTATTATTAATAAAAGAAATACTCAATAATAAATTGTGCAAGTGCTCCTTTTTTGGTCATTTTACACGATCAAACAGCTATTAGCTCTCAAATATTTTTCATACACTTTTATACAAACTGCTAATACAATCATCTAGTCAAATCAGTTATCTGCTAAAAGCTAATGCAATCAGTTATAAGTTATCCTCTATCTGCTGGTTGCCAAACAAGGCCTAAATGTGAATGGATGTTAGCGATCCCAAAATGGACAAAGAGAGGAGCAATGAGGTTAGTGTTAGGTGTGGTCGATCGTCGATGTCCCTCGATTTAAGATCATTTCATAAGCGTAGGTATTTTATTATTTTAAAATCAGTCGTTCTTTTAACTCGAACTCGACACATGCAACTCGTAACCTACTCTCGAATTGAATTCACTGCACGGCCCAAAGTCTGCTCCTCCAGCCCGCAGTCCACTCAAGCTACTGTAAAAGTCCACTTTAAGGCCCGAAGGTTGTTGTCGGTAATCCTTGGCTCTTTACAGTTGCTCATTACCGTACACTGTCAAACGGAGCTTTAGCAAACACGACATTTGCTACCTACAAATGAAAACAAAATGGAGAGAAATTAGAACAAGGGGAGAAGTCATACAAAGGTAATAATGCTGGAAAATTGAGATGATAAAATTGGAACGATACCGCCTTCACAATGAATGCTCACCACCAATCAGGGACTGTAGTGCCGTCAAATAACTTCAGCAAGCACACAGACGGGCAATGGAGGAGATGAACGCCTAGAGCTGGATTTCGATGACTAAAGAGGGGTGGCGACAATCATCGACTCAAATATCTTAAGATTCGACCTTTCTCGCAGCAAACCCGACAACCTCGAACGATCTTCTTGGGATGGCTTAGCCCTTTGCCTCTGGTAGCTACCACTTGAAAGCACCCTCAACTTTCACGGATCATGCTCCCTTAAATCCCAGACCCTAAACACTCCTTGCCAATGACAAAGTATGGCAAGGTGCCCTCACCCCAACCCATGAATTTCTCTCACAGGGACTGACTCTATCACTTGGAAAAAAATCTCTCACAAAGAAGGAAAAATTAGAGTGAAACAAACGAGAGAGACGAAGGCAGTAGATAAGTAAGCGACTCGATCTAATTGGAGTTTAGGGTAAGGGATGCATCAATACATGGTAGGTAGGGGCGGCAATAGCTGGCACGACACGATAAGAAATATGATTACAGGGACAAAGACACGATAAGGCACGACACGACATGAAATGACACGAAAAGCACGAAATTCTAATTAAGTTAGATTTACACTTATTGTTATATTTAGATCAAATAAGATTTAAAATAAAAAAGTACGATAGTGTGACACGAACATGGCACGATAACACGCTTTGCCACCACTAATGGTAGGTGAGTAGCTAGGATTAAATCCAAGGAATGAGCGGCTGAGATTGAAGAGGAGTGGATTTGCGGGCTTCACCCAATAGCCGACCAAGGTGGTAACTTTCCTTGTGGATTTTTAGGCTGAGCAAATTTTTGGTACTTGAAACAAAATGTGGAGGCCCAATACACAAATATCACTTTAGGCCATATCCCAACATTCTACACCTTGGTTAAAATACCAACAATCGGTAGCCTCGGTTTGTAAGAAACCAAGAATCGCATAATTGCCTTTTCGAGGTACCTGCACTTATACATTAGACAAAAAAAATACTAATTACACAACTTAAACAAAATTCACCACAAACGTCAGCCTCGAATGCCCCTCAGTACCTACGTTTAACAAAAGAGTCAGTATAAGAAACACATAATCAGCATGAAAAATGTATGCAACATCATCAACTTATCACCGCTGGAAAAAGACGCGATATCAAATTTAAAAAAATTCAAACACGTTTGAAAGTTACTCGCAAGCAAACACTTAGTGTTTAGTTAAGATGGATTATGCTCAGATAAAATCTTTTTAAGTTCAATAACACGTTCAACAGTAGAATAACAATTTTTTTTGCACACACAAAGCATGCAACAATAACAGATAGCATAAACAAAGTACACCACAAAATCAAACACACACCTTATGAACAATTTGGAAGCAAAGAAATGGCAAGTCAATATACTCAAACAAATAAATTCATGAGAAGTCAAATTAAAGCCATCATAAGGTTGCATCTGCATAATATTATCTATTCCGGATATGTCTCTAGCCAAACAACAATCACTAATATCAATACAATCATACTCAGGCAAATTTTCAACAATTTTACATCAGGCAATAATATTAGGAACAATATTATCATTAAGCATCGACAAATTAGGTAAATCAGGCATATCACAAACATCCATCAGACATATTTTCAAAATCGATGCTTAAACAACTTAAACAATGTAGACGCTCCACCTTAATTGGAGCAGAGGCAGAATAAAAAACATGCAGATATGAGGATAAATAGAGAAATCAAAATCATCGAAAACAACATCCCTATTAATTAACACTTTAAAACCAGTTTTCATCCTTAACAACAATCGATAGTCACTAACCCCATAAGAATAGCCAAGGAAAGTATAATTCAGATAAGGTTTAAGAATGTCATTTTTCTAATGCATAATAGAAGAGCAACCAAACACTTTCAATTTTGAAAATTCGATTTCCGTACCATTGCACACATATTCTGGAAATCTACCATTCAGAGGCACAAAAGGTGATCTATTAATCAAATAAAACCCATAACAATAGCTTTCCCCCAAAACTTATTTGAGAACCCAGAACATGCAAACATACACCTCACCTCTTCAAATAAAATCCTAATCATAGTCTCAGCAACACCATTTTGTTGGCTCGTGTGGGGAACATTCCTATGCATATGAACACCAGAATTAGCACACAAATTGTTAAACGCTTTTTTACAAAGAAAATGAGACTGGTTTCTAGTATAAAAGTTCTGATTTCTTGCCTGTTTGATTTTCAATCAATATTTTCAAACATTTAAAATTTCCAAAAGCATCAGCTAAGTATTTTAATAAAAACACCCAAATTCTTCTTGAAAAATCATCAACAATAGTACAGAGAAAACGATCTACACCATGAGTGGGCCCACAAGACAGATCTCACGCATCAACATGCACGCATTCAAGAATCTCACAAGCAACAAACAGTTTGGGGGTGGGGGTAATCAAAAAATTCACATAATATTTTTCATGACATAAATCACAAGAAGGCATGGAAGACACATAGTCAACACCAAAAGAACCATCTTTAGGAAAAAATTCAAGACCCTTAAAACTCATGTAACCTAAACGTTTATGCCAAAAATCAGATTTGTCATCAATGATAACATTCACAGAATTTTGAAAACAAGACCCAATATAACCAACATACAAGTTTTCCCTTTTGAAAGTTTTGAAAATCACCAAGGACCCTTTCAAAATTTTCATACAACCATTTACCCATATACCCACAATACCATCATTTTCTAATGTAGTAATATAAATCATTATGACATTGATCAGGCACATATCGCATATTTTTCAAAGTTAGCACATAACCAAAATCAAATTTGAGACATACATCACCAAGACTAACAACTTCACACAAATTTTCATATGTTAGAGACACATGGCCATGCTTCACATTTTCTAGTTTAACATATTCTTATAAGGAGACATGTGAAACAAGCATGAAGAATCAACAATCCATTTAGTAACACTTAGACTAGAATGTACAGAATTCACGTTAGCATGCATATCAAAAATATCACTTGATAAACAAAGATCACTCAAGTTTTCACCACGAGAAACCAAAGTAGCATAATTGCCAATTTGCTAATTTTTCGTGGACACAGTGCAATTAGACATGCAACGACCACGTTCACCATAATTATAGCACCTTCGATCTTTCAATCTAAATTTAGACCCACATCTACCCTTGCCTTTCCCATTACCATAATTATGGTTATTTTGACTAGAGGAAGGATTTTGAAAATAGTTTTTTGGTCTTCATCTAACAAAATTTACCTCAAAACTACTCTTCTCAAACTCCTATTTCTTTCAAATCTAATTCTTTACTATTTAAACCATACACCATTGTCTCAATACTAATTTGATCTTTGTCATACTTGATGGAAGATTTCACATCGGAATAAGAGTTAGGAATCTCATTTAACAAAATAATAGGAGAAAATTTTTAAATGTGTTTATCACCAGCCTGTTTAATGTCTTGTACTAACTTGGTAAATTCATCTAAACCTTCATCAACATCTTTCGACAAATCAAATTGAAAACAAGAAAAAAACTTTTCAAGTAAAAACAACTTGTTTGGCAAAGAAGTCTCGTTATATAACTCCTTAAGGTGTTTCTATATTTCCTTTTCCGAATTCAATTTACCAAACTTTCATAAGACAGAACCAAACATATATAAAATTATTGATGAATACACAAACTCATCCCTTTCACGGATTTTAACTACAATAATTTCAATAGAAAATCCACTTATTACTTTGAAAACCTTTTGTTGGATTAAAACACCTTTTATTTTTTGTTGCCAAATGGATCTAAGTTAAACGTTGAAGTCTTAGCAATTTTTAAAAACACAACAGTTTTGAAAAAATCGAAACACGTGCAATTAACACACACGCCAACAAAATGATAGAAGAGTGTAAACATGATCAACATTAACTCAGGAACAACAAGTTTACAAAGATATGGCACGAAAAAAAAAATGAACTGGCACAAAGCAAATAAGCACACAAAGCACACATCACACAAGATGAGCAAATGTTGAATTTATGAATAAATCATGGGAAATGCTTGTCTGTCCACCAACTAACTCAATAACTTAAGGCAGTCAACGACCTCACCATAAAACAGACAGCGCACGCCCCTCCAGATCCCCTATGGTGGTCAACGACCTAGTTAAGAGGTTTGCAAGTGCACGAACTTTCAGGAACAAAAAATGCAAACACACTAAACAAATTAATGAAAGTAAATTCAGCACATTAGCCCTAACAAGGAACACATACATGAGATATTTAAAGCGCAACTAAGCTCCAGCAAGAAGAAACATAAACGGGAACACAAAGCAAGTAAAGGTCAACTAACCTAGATCCAACCTAACTCTACTAGCTTAGATTCCCAACACACATAAACTGCTATAAGTGGTATTTACACTAGGAAAGTTGTAAAAGTTAGAGTTTAAGCCTCTTCACCAGAGCAGGACTCCATGTAGTAACTCCAATCCACCAGGCGGTGGATGATCGACGATGCTCTGATACCACTACTAGGTATGGCCGTCCGTCAATATCCCACGATTTAAGATCATTTCGGAAGCGTATATATTTTATAATTTTAAAATCAATCTTTTATGTATCTATTTTGTTCGTAACTTGAACTCGACACAAGAAACTCGTAACCAGCTCTTGGCCGGAACTCATTGCATGGCCCGGGGCCTGAAGTATGCTCCTTCAGCCCGCAATCTACTTAAGTTGTTGTACTATCCCACTCTAAGGCTCGAATACTACTATCGGTAGGCTTTTCCTCATTTCCAATTGCTTATTACCGTACACTGCAAATGGAGCTCCGGCCAGCACCCCATTTGGTACTTGCAAACAAAGATAGAAATAGACAAAAAGCAGACCAAGTGGGAAAAATAACACAAAGTAATAATACCAGAAAATTTAGAGAATGAAATTAGAACTGAGCAGTCTTCACAAAGAAAGCTCATCATCAATGTGAGGCTGTACCACCGTCCACTGACTCCAGCGACCACATGTACGGGAAATGTAGGAAATAAAAGCCTAGAACTGGATTCTGGTGATCGAAGTGGGGTGACGACAATTGTCAGTATATATCTCCTAGCCGTTGGCCCTTTTTCACAGAAAATACACAGCCTCGAATGATCTTTTTGGGACGGCTCGGCACTTTGCCTCCGGTACCTACCACCGYAAAACACCCTCAACTTTCACGGATTAGGCTCCCTCAAATCTCAAACCCCAAACCCTCATCGTCAGTGGCAAAATCCGGCAAGGTGCCCTCACCCCAAACCCATGGATTTCTCTTACAAGAATTAACTCTAACACTCGGAAAAAATCTCTAACAAAGAAGGAAAAACTAGAGTGAAACAAACTAGATAGACGAAGGCAGCAAAGAAGTGAGTGGCTTGGTTTAATTATGGTTTAAGGTAAGGTGTGTAGCAATAAAGGGCATGTGAGTAGCTAGGATTAAATCTAAGGAATGATCAGCTGAGGTTGAAGAGGAGTGGATTCATAGTCTTAGTCGGATAATCGACATGGGTGGTAACTTTCCTTATGGCTTTTTGGACTGAGAAAACTGGTGGTCCAGACAAAGAAATGTGGAGGCCCAATCCGCAAGTATCATTTTTGGGTCATATTCCAACATTCTCCACCTTGGCTAAAATACCAACAATTGGTCGCCTCAATTTTCTACTAGGCATAAGATCTCATCATCAATTTTCCAGGGTATATGCACTTATACATCAGACATCACAAATACGAGTTATAAAACTTAAACAAAATTCTCACAAACGTCACCCTCCATCGCAGTCTGGTACATGCGCTCAACAAAAGAGCCATTACACAAAACACACAATCAGCGTGAAAAATGTACGAAACATCAATAACTTATCACCATTGGCAAATCAGCGATTCAAAGTTCAAAAAATTCAGACGCATTTGAAATTTGCTCGCAAGCAAACACTTAGTGTTTAAATAAGACAAATTATGATTAGACAAAATCTTTTCAAGTTCAATAACACATTCAACAACAGGATAGTGAATTTCTTCGCACACGCATAACATGCAACAACAACAAATACCACACAAATAGTACACCACAAAATCGAATACACATCTTATTAACAATTTGAATAATGAAATGGAAAAACTCTACATTCAAACAAATAAATGCATGAGAAATCAAATTAAAGTTATCACGTGATTACAATTGCATAATATTACATGTTCCGGATATGTCTCTAGCCAAACAATAACCACTCTATGATCAATACAGTCATACTCAGGTAAATTTCAATAGTTGTCGCATGCATATTAGCAACAATATAACCATTAAACATATACAAATCGGGTAAATCAGGAATATCACAAGCATCCATCAAACACATTTTCAAAATGGACACTTAAACCACTTAAACAAGTTAGAAGCTCCACCTTAATTGGAGCAGAGGCCGAATCGAAAACATGCAAAATCAAAGATAAAAAAATCAAAATCATCGAAATRAACATCCCTACTGTTTAACACTTTAAGACCAGTTTTATTRCTTAACAACAATTGATAACCACTAACCCCATCAGAATAGCCAAGGAAAACACAATTCACATAAGGTTTAAGAATGTCATTTTTCTGAAGCACAACAACAGAGCAACTAAACACTTTCAATTTTGAAAAATCAATTTTCGTGCCATTCCACACATATTATGGACATCTATAATTCAAAGACATGGAAGGTAATCTATTGATCAAATACTTTGCCTCCGGTA
>BMAC01000041.1:1605671-1616654 GCA_014905375.1 Phtheirospermum japonicum
TCAAAGACATGGAAGGTAATCTATTGATCAAATAAACACCAGTCCCCGCCGCCACCCCCCCCCCCCCCCCCCAAAAAAAAATTTTTGAAAACCCAGAACATACAATCATAAACCTCAACTTTTCAAATTAAATCATACTCATACCCTCAGCGAAACCATTTTGCAAACTGGTATGAGAAGTATTTATATGCTTTTGAAAACCCAGAACATACAATCATAAACCTCAACTTTTCAAATTAAATCATACTCATACCCTCAGCGAAACCATTTTGCAAACTGGTATGAGAAGTATTTATATGCATTTGAATACTATTTAGCAAATAAATTATTAAAAGTTTTTCACAAAAAATGAGACCGCTTTCGGTTATCAAAGTCTTGCATGTTTAATTTTAAAAAAATCCATATTTTAAACTTTTCAAAAGCATCAGATAAGTTTTGAATAAAAAAACACCCAAACTCTTCTTGAAGAATTATCAACAACAGTCAAGAGAAGATATTTCCACCATGAGTGGTCCCACAAGACATATATCACACATCAACATACACGTATTCAAAAATCTCAGAAGTAACAAACAGCTTGGGAGAGGGGGCAATTAAAAACTTTACAGAATACTTGACACGTACACATGAATCACAACAAGGCATGCACGACACATAGTCACTATCAAAAGAACCATCTTTATTCAATAATTAAAGACTCTTACAACTAATGTGACCAAAATATTTATGCCACAAATCAGATTTGTCATCAATGGTAACAATCACTAAATTTTGCAAACAAGACTCAGTACGACAAAAAACCAGTTTTTACTTTTGAAATTTTTGAAAATCACCAACGACCCTTTTTCATACAACTATTACCCCATTTACCCGCAAACCATCAGTTTTTACTGTTGCACAGGAAATCAAATTATGTCATAGATCATGCACATATCTCATATTTTTCAAAGTTAGCACATAACCAGAATTAAATTTGAGACATACATAACCGAGACCAGCAACTTCATACAAATTTTCATTTTTCATAGACACGTGACCATGCTTCACATCTTTGTAGTTTGAAAATGGATTTTTAAAGGAAGATATGTGAAACGAGCATGCAAAATCAACAAGCCATGTAGTAACACTTGGACTATAATGCATAAAATTCATGTTAGCATGCATATCACAAATTTCACCTGATGCATAAAAATCACTCAAGTTTTCACTGCCAGAAACCAGATTAGCATAATTATCAATTTGCTAATTTTCCTTGGACAATATGCAATTAAATAAGTAAAAACCGTGTTCACCAAATTTATAACACTTACGGTTTTCAGTCAAGACTTAAACCTACTGCTACGCTTGCCATTTCCATTACCATAGTTTTAGTTATTTTGACTAGAGGAGGGATTTCAAAACATTTTTTTGTCTTCCTCTAATAAAATTAACCTCAGAACTACTTGATGGTAGATTTCACATCAGAATAAGAGTCAAAATCACATTTAACAAAATAATAGGCAAATAATCACCAAAGTGTTTATTACAAGTCTGTTTGATGCCTTGTACTAACTTATAAATTCATCTAAACTCTTATCAATGTCTTTCGACAAATCAAGTTAAAAATGAAAAACATTTTCAAGTAAAAGCAACTTTTTAGAAAAAGAAGTCTCGATATATAACTTCTCAAGTTTTTCCATAGTTCCTTTGCCGAGTTCAATTTAATAACTTTTCTTAAGACAGAATTAGACAAACATACAATTATTGATGAATACACAAACTCATTCATTTCATGGATTTTAACTAGTGGTTTCATCAAAAAATCCACTTATTGATTTAAAAACCTTTTTGTTGGATTAAAACACCTTTCATTTTTTGTTTCCAAATGACAAGGTTGAGTTTCAAATGGAGCTAAGTTAAACGCTAAGGTTGTACCAATTTTAAAGAAATACAATAGTTTTAAAAAAACTTGACACACATGACAACAAGTAACACACACGCCAACAAAATGACAGAAGCATGTAAACACGATCGTGATCAGCAATAACTCAAGAATAACAAGTTCACAAAGAAATGGCATGAAAGAAATCAACAAATAGAAAAAAGACGAGCAAACACTGGATTACGAATAAATCATGGAGAATGCTCGTCTGTCCACCAACTAACTTAACAACTTAAGTCGGTCATCTACCTCACCACAAAATCGACAACCCACACCCCTCCAGATCCCCTATGGTGCTCAATGGCCCAGCCAAGAGAGTTGCAAGTGCGTGAACTTTCAGGAATAGAAAATACAAACATGCTAAACAAATTAACGAAAGTAAATTCAGCACGTTAGCTCCCGTAATGAGCACATACACGAGATATTTAAAGAGAAACTAAGCTCCGACAAGGAGAAACATAAGCGGAAGCACAAAGCAAGTAAAGGTCGACTAACCTAGATCTAACTTAAATCTACCAGCTAGATTCTCAATACACATACCGTTACAAGCAGTATTTACACTACGAAAGTTGTGGAAGTTGAAGTTTCAGCCTCTTTAGCTGAGCGGGATTCCACGTAAGAACCCCAATTCATCGGCGCGGCGGATGGTCGACGACGTTCTGATACCATTGTTAGGCGATGTCCCGCAATTTAAAATTATTTTGGAAGGTAGATATTTTCTAATTATAAAATCAGTCATCCTTTTATGTATCTATTTTGTCCGTAACTCAAACTCGACACAAGCAACTCGTAACCTACTCTTAGCCCGAACTCACTACACGACCTGAAGTCTACTTCTCAAGCCCGATCACAAGTATCACTTTGTGACATATTCCAACAGTTAGCATGCCTGAAAACATATTCGATAATACTTTTTTTTTAAATAATGTAATCATTTGGTTCAGGACTCACTCTAGTACAAAACATTGATTAAAGGCGGTTTGAAACACTCGTTGAATTTGACCACCTCTAATTCTGGCGCCATGGCGCAACTTATAAGTTTTGCAAATATGGTAACGGTTCAAATCTCCACAAATAAGAGAAATCGGGTGGCGATCATGTGGCAACTATCTCTAATTACATGCAAAGACAAGTAAGAATCGCCCCTAAAAATTTACAAGAGGCGTTTATTAAATGCGAAGTACCTCCAATAGTAAAACATGGTAGGCGGTTATTAGACGTGAACCACCTCTAGATGTAATAGTCTGGGATGCTTTCGCCCGTAAGCGAAATCAATTATGAGTCTAAGAACCCATTTCTAGGCCAGGAAAAATGTAAAAATCGCGGAATGTGTCTCAACAAGTTTTCACGCTTCCGCACAAAAAGAGTTCAATGCCATAATGTCCCATTCTCGAGTTCTCCCATAAAAGAATGCTGAGTCCTTGTGGGATTCGAATCCAACCTTGCGCTGCAAACAAGACCGCAACATCTCCAATTTTATTTATTCCTTTGTTTTTTACTCTGTAGTCCAGACATAGGTGTCTTGTTCAATTCTCATCATCCATCCCCCCGCTCGATACTTTGGAAGAATAGATTATTTTTTCCCCCAACTATAAACAATTACCGCCAATTTCTCCGAGCCATGGATTGAGCAGAATACTATTAACCATCATCTCTGACAAAAGAAAAAAGAAAATAATAATAATATAAGAAGAAGAAGAAGAAAATGGAATATTTGGCTCTTAGAAACAAAATGATTGGATAATAATAATAAACAAACAGCAGCGAGCAAGCAAGCAACTGCAAAACTGTAAAAACAAATAAAAAAATGGAGGGCCACTTATGAAAGTTGCGTCAACATATCAACCACTTATCTCAAAAGCAAAAAAGAAAAACCACCTTGATAATGGCTTACATCAAATAGCCATATTGTCCTATCAACAATCCAATAAATCACACGCACTCCACATGTAGGGCGAAGATCTATTAGCCATGCCATCCATCACACTCAACACTAGATTGATTAATCAACCCACCACCATCACAAATTACTCGCACACTAATGCATATCAAAATCATGCCATACCCTACATGGTGAGCTCACTAGTATATATATACTTCACTAAGTTGCGGTGTTGGTGAGTCAGACAGAGGATAAACACAAAGCAACAGAGGCGACAAGAAGAAGATGGAGAAGGAAGAAATGAGAAAGGGGCCATGGACCGAACAAGAAGACGTTCAGCTCGTGTTTTACGTGAACTTGTTTGGCGACCGGCGATGGGATTTCGTAGCCAAAGTTTCAGGTTTGAAGGTTGGCGGGAGACAGGATATATAGGTATGCTTGTTTTGGGCATGGAAATGTAATTCCAAAGAGCCCAAAATGTGTTGACAGTTTTTGTTACATAAATACAGGTTTGAAAAGAACAGGCAAGAGCTGCAGGTTGCGTTGGGTTAATTACCTGCACCCTGGCCTCAAAAGGGGCAAGTTGACCCCAATTGAGGAGCGCCTCGTTCTTGAACTTCATGCCAAATGGGGAAACAGGTTTTTTTTTTTTTTATCTTTTATTTTGGATTCGTTTACTATATATAGCTAGATATTTGTAATTGTTGGCTGCCTTGTAATATATAGCTATAATCTATTTATATATTTGTAGATGGTCGAGAATTGCTCGGAAATTGCCCGGTCGCACGGATAACGAGATCAAGAATTACTGGAGAACACACATGAGGAAAGAGGCTCAAGAGAAGAAGAAAGCTACCTCTCAACCCTCCTCGTCGTCTTCATCATCATCGTCGTCGTCGTGTTCTAACTCTTCATCCAGTGGGAAAAACTCGGTTGCCGCGCCTGGCGGAAGCAAAACGGGCTTGGAGGTAGAAGAAAGCGCGGGAGGAGTTTATTCCATGGATGAAATATGGAAAGATATTGAGTTGTCCGAAGAAAGCAGCAAATTGACGTGGGATTTTTGCGCGACCGACTCGTTGTGGTCCATGGATGAAGAAGAGAGCAAGATGCTGATGGAGCAGATGGGTGATCACTTTTATTCTTTCCCTTTTAGCAACCATATGACTTTCTAATTAATTACAAGAAATTAAAGTTCCTTTTTTATTTTACTTAAGTAAGAAGTTGTATTGTAACATTTTGTATAGATTTATTAGGGTTCTTGCAGTTATGGTCCTTTCGCATGCATTTTGTTATCAAGTCAATGTATAAATATCGAGTAGTTTGTTTTTCTTCTGATCAGGGTATGTAAACTATTTTTATTAATTAGTGGAGTGAGCTTCACATAATGTGCCTTCGTACTGTAATGTAACATATACTAGTGTATCAAGAAATGATGAAATTTTTGTGGTACCTACATCTGTGAATTGGTGTTTTGTTTTAATTAATTAATTGATGGTCCAGAGTTTATCAAGAAGTATTGCTGATGAATTTTTATTCGATTGCTTGATTGATACTTTTCAAAACGATTCATAATGGATGCTTGCATAGTGTGATGGTGACGTCAAATAAAAAAGGATATTTTTTCTAGAATATTCCTAATACTCTCCCAGTTTATTTCAAGTGTTAATTTCATAAGTTAAGTTTATTATCGTTTTAAAATTTTTTACTTATTATTTCCAACTTTATTCTAATATATTTGAAAAATTAAACAAATTTATGATATAAAATCATTATGAGTAAAGAAGTAAGAGAATTTAATTAAAAAATATTATTAATTAATTATAATTGTACTAATCATATTTATGTGTTCCTTAATTCTTGACATAAATTATAAAACGAACTACGATGGGAATAGAAAAGAAAATTGTCTTCCGAAGGAGATCTGTGAGATAAAATTAACATGAAGTTAATTACACTTAGTGATACATCTATAATTGAAATTTGTTTCAAGTATGTGTAAAGGGGTTAATAATAAATAGTTGTTTGCAAAGGGAAAGTCAAACTAGATAGACGTGGCTTTTGAGCCATTCTTGATGGTATAAAGTTTGATGATAGTATTAACATATGGAATCCAATGAAATTGCTGTATTGTTGTATATGTTTTCTATTTTCTTACTTTCCTTTTCTTAAGGTGTTGGATATTTTATTCTTCTTCTTTTATTTGTTTATTTATTTTAATTTCTATGGACGTGGTGGAGGCAGTGAGGTGTGGTAATTAAGATGGCTACCAAGTCTCAACCTTTGGAAACATGCGAAGATATATTCAAATACTTTTGTTATTTTATTTATCGTAACGTGTTAATAAATAGAAAATTATATATTTGACAAGTTTAACGCTAAATTAACAAACATTTCCAATTAGTTAATATATTAATTAATTATAAAAAATTAGTTGAATATTAATTATTTGGGCATATTAGGTTTTTATTATAAATTTTATAATATTTGGCTTATTTAAAAAAGAAAATCTTATCAAATTAATAGGTTTACGCATTTACATCCATATGTTCGTTTCTGAAACTCACTTAAGCGTGTCTTTTAAACACTGGGTAAAGGTGAATTGAATTAATAAGTCGTTTCAGAATTAATCATAACTTTACTCTTTTGAAAAATATTTAATGAATTTTGTTAAAATAATCAAACTTAATTCAAGTTTAATGATATCTTCACCTGTTAGCTGACTTGTACAATTTAAATTAGTAGTTTGGTATAATTTTTATTATTTTATGTTAACTAATGGTAGATATAAACATTGAAAAATACTTGTTATAGAAGAAATAAACTGCAAGGATCATTACTCAACTTTCACAATAAGTGTAGGTTATGAGCAACTAATATACAGTTACGTAGTACCCAAGAAAATCAGGTAAACTACTTTTAACTTTGGTATTACAATTCTCAAAGGAGAACAAAAATAGTGGATGCACCATAACCTAATTAAAAAATTTGAAGAATGATGCAACAAGTTCTATTTAATATTAGGTAGATGATGAGTGTTAATTAGGAGATCTAGGGATTTGCGCAAGTGGTCCTTGTATAGCCACAGCCCAGCCAACTTGCCAAATAAATCCATTTAAGTTGATGATGCCATACTTAATAAAATGTCATTTTCTATCGCACTAGAATACTGTGTATTTGTTAATTTGTCTGACTTTTTATTAACATTTATCAGTTTAATACTAAACTTTACAAATTAATTAATTTGATGATGACATGCTTACAAATTGTCGTTTTTCTACTATTTACTAGAATTATGTGTATATTTAACATGATGCAATTTTGATATGAAACTCTACGGCTCCGCTTGGAAGATGATTAAGGATTTGGAGTTGAAAAAGTTTTGTAATAGTAAAAGAATTAGTGTAACACCGTGTATTTTATGGGAATTGTGAAAATAAATACGAATTATACATTCTCAAAGAATATATTAAAATTATACCATAAATTATTCAACTCTAATTATTAAAAATTTGTTTACAAACAGTTTGTCTGTTCCTCTTGTTTTACGTGGGATTTGCCTATAGTTCGTTTCAATTTCTAAATATATTCTTTGTAAAACCTGTTTTTCTTTTTACGATTATTTTGGGTAGTTTATCCAAACATAATATATTTTCAATCGAGAATTCTATCGATTACATACTATGACTTTCAATGCTACCCTATCTAAAATATTTTAAATAATAATCATTATCCTATTAAAGTTTTATATCAAATTCAACATCATATTGGTTATTCAAAACCCCCGGTGTAGTGACACAAATTAATTTGGGCTCTCCAACAATCAATCAATGTATTCTGAATACTACTATATTGATCCAAAATCATCTGGACTTGAACAATAGGAATGCGGTGTAGGCAATTATTTAAGTTTCATCCATCTAGATACAAAAACACATACTTTTATTAGTTAAAACTTATTGAGCATATCATTGGGGATTTCGTAAACGAATAAACTGAAATATCACTTAAATCGTTCATTTTAAATGTTGTAAAACTTTGTAAACTACATTTTTCGTCTTGTTCATCGTTTTCGTCGCAGCATAGAATTTTCAAATCTAAACTGCTCTTGACTCTCGAGATGGCCACATAAAATTGACCATGACTGAATACCAGCTTTGGCAGATACAGGCCAACATATGAGATCGTTTGACCTTGACTTTGATTTATAGTCATGGTAAAGGAAACAATAATTGGAAACTGCCTCCTTTGAAACTTGAACAACAATCCGCTATCATAAGGGCTTAATACCATACGCGCAATAAAAGCTTTTCTCCCAATATTGTTACCAGATAGAATCTTTGCTTTGATGGTTTTATTTCCAAGTTGTGTCACAACCAACCGCTTACCATCACTGGAACTCCCACCTTAAACTTCAATATTTGATTTGGTATTCTAGAACACTTGATTGTATTTAAGAAATCGGTCAAGTATACATCGTTCTGATTTTTGGAATCCACAAAAGTTTTGCACATGTTATCAGAACTAAGATATTCCTTTTCCTCTCTTGGAATCATAAACAATATATAATCATTCACCTCCTCCACAATACTATTGGTCAGTGGAAGTATTTCTCTTTCTTTCAAAATGCCGGGGCTGAAGATTATCTAACAGTGAAGGATAAGTGCTCTGAACAATGGTTTCAACATGGTTATCTTGGGAAGAATGGATCAATAAATCGTCAGGAATTTCAATTAAAGTTTCCCCATCAACTTCTACGCCGATCTCACCATCTCCAAAGTTTGAATATCTATTTGGAGAAATCTTTTATCTCATACAAAGTCAAGCTTGACATTGATTCTACGACACTCAATCTCATATTCCTTGTCAATTGTAGGACTTTGCAATGGTTCCATAGCCTAGAAGAACTTATACGAGTGCAGCAGAGACATTATAGAGCGGATAAAACAGGCATTCTAGAACGGATTCTGCTGCCACTACTGCAGAACATCTCTTTCACGGCGCCTCAACCACGACCGTTCTGGAAAACAGCCGTTAATTATGTTTTTACGGCGGTTTTCCAGAAAACCGATGTTAAATCTATAATTTAACGGCGGTTATCCGAAAAACACCGTAGAATCCTACATTTTACGGCGATTATTTTAAAACTACCGTAAAAACTAACCAATTCTACGACGATTATATATGAACCGATGTAAAAACTGGAGGCCAACTTATTTTAACGTCGGTATTCAGATAACCGCCATAAAATGTAAACATTCTACGGCGGTCTTTAATGAACCGCCGTGAAATGTATAAGTAAATACAAGTCCGAAAAACGAGCCCAACTAAACAAGGTCCCAAGTACTACGGATCTAACGGTTCACGTGTAGACTAATTCTAATCTAACGGCACAAAACATAGACAACTCAGCAATCCGTGTATAACCAAAAATAACCAATAAGAACAAACCCAATACAAAAAATAGCCCCCTTTTCTTTCTGCGTAAATCTGATAAAAACACCCTCACCCACAATTTTTCACCAAATTTCAATCAACTCTGAATTCAAAGCTTAAATTCATCTACAGATCTCATCAATGGCGTCGAAGGCAGAGAAAAAGCCGACGGAGAAGAGATTGTTCACAGCCGAGAAAAAGCCGTTGAAGGTGGAGAAGAAGATCGGAAAGGAAGGCGGCACCGCCGAAGGCGGAAAGAAGAAGAAGAAGAAGAAGAAGAAGAAGAAGAAGAAGAAGAAGAAGAAGAAGAAGAAGAAGAAGAAGAAGAAGAAGAAGAGTAACGTCTTCCATGTCCACTGCGTCAAGATTGAGGTAAAATTAAATTACTTTCTTAAAGAAGAAGAGGAGTAACTAGTTGATCAATTTTATTCTGATATGTTACAATTAAAGAGTATAAATTCCAAATTTTAATTTTATTTTATTTTCACAATGTGTATTTGTTACTATTGGTGCTTGCAATTCTGTTTGATTTCGAAAAAGGATAAGAAAATATGTTTTATATTATTAGATTCATGATTATCATATTAAGAATTGTATGTTTGGTGGTGTGCTTGTGTTAAATCCTAGAAATTATTAAATTGTCTTAGGCCTTTACATTGAGGGAAAAAGCTTGAAACCTTTGCAGATTTTTCAATCTGATCTTAATTTATTTTAAAGTGTTTTACCTTATGTAACGCCCCGATTTCAATAAATCGAAATAGATTTGTATTTTAATTTTAAATAATTATTGAAGGAATCTTGGCGCCACAAATAAATGTCGAATTTCATAACAATAACATAGTAAAATTCATAAATTTCAAAATGATCAAGTTTACGCAGCGGAATATTTAAAACAATAACAATCAAATTGCTATCAGTGGAAAACGTGGTCTGGTTGGTCCTCGTGGGTCGTTTGGGTTCCGACTTGATTCGGGCCGCGGCGGTTGACAGCATGAAGGTGTCGACGGTTTGGCGATGGAGAGGCGGCGGCTTGTGGTGGTGATGGCAAGGCGGCGGTGGACTTCCGGCGGGTGAGGCGTTCGGCAGGTGGGCTTGCCGGCGATTTTGGTGAGGATGGTCTGGACGGTGGTGTTGGGTGGTTCTCGTTTCGGTGATGCAGAGGGCAGCGGCTGGAGAACGGCGGTCTCCGGCTCAATGGGGTCGCTGGCGGCAGCGGCTTTCCTTAGTCGATGGCCGAAAAATGACAGTTGGTTGGGGTTTGGTGGTGGTGGCTTGGCTTCGGGTTTGTGGCGGTGGTTTGTCGGCAGGAAGGCGCTGGGGAGGCGATGAGTGGTGTGGTGGGTGTAGGTGGGACTGTATTGATCCATTCTTCCCAAGATAACCATGTTGAAACCATTGTTCAGAGCACTTATCCTTCACTGTTAGATAATCTTCAGCCCCGGCATTTTGAAAGAAAGAGAAATACTTCCACTGACCAATAGTATTGTGGGAGGAGGTGAATGATTATATATTGTTTATGATTCCAAGAGAGGAAAAGGAATATCTTAGTTCTGATAACATGTGCAAAACTTTTGTGGATTCCAAAAAATCAGAACGATGTATACTTGACCGATTTCTTAAATACAATCAAGTGTTCTAGAATACCAAATCAAATATTGAAGTTTAAGGTGGGAGTTCCAGTGATGGTAAGCGGTTGGTTGTGACACAACTTGGAAATAAAACCATCAAAGCAAAAGATTCTATCTGG